>PVKA01005846.1:0-66309 GCA_004027165.1 Ctenomys sociabilis
TGAAATGCAAATAAAAACAACACTGAGATATCATCTCACTCCAGAAAGAATGGCTATCATAAGGAAATCAACCAACAACAAATGTTGGAGAGGTTGTGGGGAAAAGGGAACACTTCTCCACTGCTGGTGGGAATGTAGACTGGTACAGCCATTGTGGAGGTCAGTGTGGAGACTCCTCAAAAGAGTAGGACTAGAAATCTCATTCAAGCATATTTTCTCAGCAACTTGTCTAGTCTTCCCTATCATTTTCCTCGTAGTCATGAGAAACCTTCTGCTCCAGATAGCTGTATCTCAAAATCTTGAAAGTTTGTCTTCTTTCCAATGCTACTCCACTCTGGCCTCTGTGAGAATGTTGAGAAGAGGATGAAAAACACAATTCTTAGTGCAGGCTGACCCATTACAAGGTGGCGCCAGGATGTGAAATCTGTAATAGGGGTGGTGGGTAGCTTTGACATCTCCAGGAGATAAATTCCACAGGGTGAATGGTTGCTACATTGTTCAAATGATGAGTTAATCACATCCTGAAATCTTGTGAATTCTGTCATCTTCTCCATAGATAAAAAAAAAACCTGAGGTGCAGAAACGTTTTATAATTTGCTAAAATGCATGGGATTAATAAGTGGCAAAGTTGTGACTAGAGGCCAAATAGTTGCCAAACAACTGTTCTCAAATATCACCTCTACAGCTTAAGTTTATTCAAACAAATGATTACTTTTCTCTTTAAAATATGACTGTGTTGAAGGAAAAGAGGCTGTGTGTGTGTGTGTGTGTGTGTATTTACATATCAGCTAAAAAGAATCTCCATCTAAGCACTTGTTTTCAAACACACACATACAAATAATAAGAAATTTGGAGCACAGAATGTGGCAACCAGCTAAGTAATTCATCCAAAAATAACTCATGATTCTCTGGTGCTATAAGAGTGGATTGGTCATTTGCTATCTCACTATGAGTGTTGTAATGATTCCAATATACTTTAAATGTGCCATTTGGGTAAAATTAACTGCATCAACAGTGTCATGCAGCACACTGTACATTTTGTTGCATTTGCTTATTTATGAATAATGCAGTGAAAAAAATTCACTTGTGGTGCTAACTCACTGATTCACCCCAGAATTCTTTATTCCAGCCAGAGCAGCTGTTCCATTAGTGATTGTTTACACAATCTTCTTATGAAACATCATATTTTTATCTTTTCTGGTACTTTTTTCTTGCATTGTCTCACAAGAAATCTTTTCAATATGTTTCATTATTAAAAGAAAATGTATAATATACCAAAATACTATGAGCTTGATGCATTTGCAACAGCTGGATTTTCATCCAACTGTGTGACAGCTATTCCACACTGTGTATTTTTTCTATCATGGTTCCTTTCAGTTTTCAACATTGTTTTCCATGTATTGTAACAATATTTGCTGACAAAGGAATGCATTTCATTTTGCCATTATGTTGTCATATATTATTTCAGTCATTTTTACTGCATATTAAAGAACAAACGTTCCCCATATTTTTGAGATGTCCTTTATTTTTAACAAGGAAACCTCAAAAGAGGCCACTATACAATTATAACTATGCTAAGTGAGGTTCCTTAAGGTACTGCATTATCCTTAACTAAGAGTCTGGGAAGGGAAGTTTTCATGTTATTACTACTTAAATTTAAAATAAATTACTATTAGTTAATATCTCACAACATATGGGGTAGCATACAGCAAATGATAAATTAGCTTACTTGATGCAATTTTTACATACTTGTTATTACATCTAATTATTGATTTTAAATTCACATGAAGAGCTCAGGACTAGGGAGATGGCTCAGTGGAATAAGCACTTCCCTGGCAAGCACAGTTCTGCAAGAAAAAAGAGCTTGAACTAGAATGATATAAGTATCATATCTAATAATATTTTCTATTGAAGTATACTTATTAATATTTTTCAAAGTATGATTCTTTTCAGATATCTTTTAGGGCCAACTGCCTATGTTGTAAACTAATTACAAATTATAAGGCATAACTTCATAAAATTGGCAATCCAAGCTCTTTTACATTACAGTTCAACAACCTGAGCCAAAAGAAGATATATCACATGTGAATACTCCATGTGACAAAGAATAAGAGTAGTGAAACTTCATTTTTAATCCATATGGCACAGATTAATGGAATTTATCTTTCCCTTATACTTTAGATTAGAAACTTTAATGGGAATTTCTTAAATGCCATTTGGGCAAGTATTTTCTGCTGAGAGAAAGACTGGACATTATAGGTTATAGGAACCACAATAGCTAATGAGCCTGTCTCTCTCCTGTCCTTAACCTTTGCAGACAGACATCGTATTCATGACTAGAGGTAAAAGCTTCACAACAATAAGCAATGTGTTTGTGTCTAGATTCATTGTACTTATATCTTTGATTTTTCATGGAAACACATGGAGTGGAGTAGTTCAGTTGGAATAAGATATTCAGAGATCCAAGGATAGGCACTGTTATGGTTTTGGCCTTTAATGTTTTCCACAGGATACATTTGAGTCTTGGTCTCAAACCATAGAACTATTGAAAGGTGCAGAACTTTTGAGATGGGTCCTAGAGGTGGAAGGTTAGGTCCTTAGGAATGTGCCTTGGATGGGGATCTTGGGACCCAGACCCTTCCCTTTCTCTCTTTTCATTCCAGGTTCTATGTGGTGAAGAGTACTCCAAACACCTTTGCCACTGTCCTGAAGCTAAAGGACCAAGCCACCAGGCATTGAAACCTCAAGAACAGTGAAACCTAAAATCAAGGAGAGGCTTTGTTTTAAACTGTATTCATGATAAATTTGTCATATTGTTTAAAAGACTGACTAACATAGCCACATTTACCACTATAACTAATCGTTCTGATACTTTTATTTTAAAGAAAAAACCCTTCTCCCCCAAATAATAGAGAGGTTATCAATAAAAATCACACATGTTTCTAGCAATAGTTTCAGTGAAATTACTATTTGGAAGCATAAGGCTTTGGCACATTTTTATCAAAGCTCTTATACATTTTATTTACTAACATTTAGTAATTAATTTTGTTTGTTCTATGTTATTCTGTACCACTTCTATGTTATTCTACACTAGTTTCAAATCATCAGGGTGGAACTGGTAAATATTATGGTCTCAAAATTTCCTTCCCTTTAATTGGTTATAATCAAAATTGGGGTGAATATCTATACATACTGAGTGGAGTTTCTGGCACATAGTTTCACTGAAAAATTGTCCCTCTGTTTATGCTACTTAAGGTTATAATTATTTCAGAGAGACATAGTCAGAAACATATTCTCTGTTGTATAATTATTATATGTAACAAGTGAGGTAAAAACGACCTGTAGATTTGTTACACAGGGTAGTATATACTATTTTATTGAATCCCTGAAATTCTATGGAATGAGAGTTAGGACTAAGACTACATATCGTGATCCAGTCATTTATTTTCTTAGATAACTATTTATCCTGAGTTTGTCCTGAGATTCAACTACAACAAAGTTTCTGAGATTCAACTACAAGTTGACTGAAGGATTGTTAACAGGAAGGCAGAGGTACTGTACACCTCAAAGATGTCTCTACTTCACTTAAATTTACAAGAATCTAAATAGAGGTATTAAAATAAATACTATATAAAAATAACTAGCTAAGTGGATGAAATGATAATATCGTGGTAACATTCCCAGGTGGGTGGAGTGATAACATTTATAACAAATAAAAAGGTTATTTTGAGCCCAAGTTCTCAGCATCTCTATTGTCTAGACATTAGCTACATCACTTATTTCACCAAATGTAGTGAACTGGGGAAAATAATAATGGCTCTTATAGAAAATTGCATTTCATACATGATAAAATATCATTTCTTAAAATATAATTATTCAACACTCAAATTCAAACTTACAGTACATAGTTTTAATTCCTATTCTTGGGCAATCAACTGATTCAATCTCTTACTCATATACTAAAATTTCTGATTTCCTTTGAAATGTTCTAATTTCTAAAGCACCTGACATCCTAGCTGATATTTATATATACTCTATAGTTTTACAACTGTGAGGAGATAGGAAGTAATTGGCTCTTTGAATGGAATCTAGAAGTTAGTGAAGAAACTAGGACAGGTAACATTTCATCCAATGTTAGATTATAGTTGAGGAAGGAGAAATTGAGAGAAACTTGATTGATTTATCATATGATAGCAGAATACAAAAGATTATGCAAAAATTTCAGCTCCATTTCAAAGTATAAGCATTTGAGAGACTACATAGCTTTAGAGGGTTGAGTTTCTCCTGAAATACATAGAACTCAGAGAGTAATTCCCTAACTTCCATGGGATGAACTGAGTTTTGTTCTGCAGATCTCTCTGTTTTTCTTTCTAGAGGGATAGGCACAAGATTGAAAAGTATGGTACACTATGTATGAGTGTACAGAGATGCTGATATAGAATTAGTAAACTACAATGAAGGTAATTTTCTGGAATGATTCTAGATTTTTCAAAATGATGAATACAGTTTATTTACTAACATCAATTTCCTTTGTATTTTCATCTCACCAATTTCAAGGAAAAGAAATTCTTATCATTAGAATTCATGGTGAAGTCATAAATAGTAATATTAATTGGTACCCTATTTGTACATTTCCTCTTGAAAGATAATTTTTCCCCCAACAGAAGTAGTTGGAAACATGAAACTATCAAACAAATTTGTGATATTAGAAACTCTCTTACTTTTTTGAAACTAATGTTTAAATTTCAGAATAGATGAATATATAATCCAGATTTTGTTATTGTTAATTAAAACATAATAGATTTAAAACTCTTGCATAAATACAACATATGATATTTTAAAATAAAATTTGTTGAAAGTTGTTCTTTGTTATCCTTGTCCAAAGGTTACTGGAATATTTCTGAGTAAGTTGGGTAATTTTAGAAATTTGTGGAAAATGAGAGATATGTCAAGGTAATGCCATTCTGATTTCTATAATAGGCACATAAAATTCAGAAATGTATTCACTATAAAGATCACTTTGCTTTATATTGATATATTATGTTTTTCCTAAAATGGAATGTTTGAATGGATGCAAGATATGAGTTTACATTGAATAGATCCAGATGGAAGTTTACAAAAAAGAAAGATATTAGCTGAATTGGGTTGTGTGTTGACAAGGCTGTTAGATGAATAAGCCAGGAACTCTTGTTCAACAAAAGTATATGAATTACTGCAAAATAAGTGTTGACAAGTACATCTGGTAGTTTCCTTGTTTAAAAACATTTCCTTGTTTTAAAACATTAAAGTGATATCTGTGACTTGGATTTTGAGCTGATTTAATGGTAACATTTGTTCATGCTATTATCTTTCCTCAGAAACCTAATTAGTCCGTTTCCTGTGCTTTTAGGATCCTCTGCTGTGGAGAACACATGGTGTGAAGGACATGCTTAGATCTCCAAAGGACAGATGTGTGCTTTCTCTCATATAGGGTAGGAATGCTGTTTACAAAGTTTTGAATTTGAAGACAGTTTTAACGTTGATGATATGAAAACCTTAGAGTGACAAATAAAGGTGAATTGGATGGTTTTATTGTGCAGTTGTGCAAATCTTCTGTTTTCTGGACAGTGGGTTTTTTTTTTTTTTTTTTTTTTTTTTTTTTTTTTTTTTTTTTTTTTTTTTTTTTTTTTTTTTTTTTTTTGTTTTGTTTTGTTTTGTTTTGTTTTGTTTTGTGAAACCAAGGATTGAACTCAGGCCCTTGTGCTTGCCAGGGAAGCACTAATTCTACTGAACTAGTTCCACAGATCCTTTTTCTTTCTTTTTAAGTGAGAATGATATAGTCTTAGTGTGTAGACAGAATAAGGCTGTAGATCCTCCACATAAAGAAATTTCTAACATTCAGAGTGATCTCTTGTTTTACTCTTTGTCAGGCATGGCCCATACTTACCCATTCTTACTCTTTATGTTTGTAGGTTCTCATCCTAATAGCTGTTGAGGGTTCTTCTGGGAAAAGAAGAAATGTATTCACTATAAAGATCACATTTCCTTCACTATCTTGGGTGTTTTTCTTGGTTTTCTTTTTGTTTTGTAGAGTTCTGAGGCTTTTTGGTTTTTTAGTGTCCTGACTTGTTATACATTTTGTGGTTTCCATTCTTAGGATTTTAATATTCTCTATTTATTTTACTTTTATACTTTCAATAGAAACTTGAGAGTTCAACATAAATAGAAACAGCATTTTTTTTCTTTGATTTCAATATATTGGTTTCTTTAAAAAAGGAAAAAGTAAATCTCAATCAAGCTGAGATATCATTTCAGAATTTAGAGACACAAAAATAAAAAAGAGGTAGCTACAGAATTGGAAAATAATAGTTGTTATTTGACGTTTAGAAACAAAGGTATTTACATAGCACAGGAACCATAATTCCAACAAGTTTCCACAATGTGGATGGAACCCTGATATGGTTTTTTCTACATGTCCACCGAATACCTCATGTAGGCATGTGGATCTCCTTCTAGAGTTTGTGACTGATTTGTGAGCTAATTCTGGAATTGAGGGCACGATTACTACACCCACCCCATAGCAGATTGCCTGCATACACTATAAGGGACAGAAAGGGGCTTGCCTTGCTCTTTCTTCCTCTCACTTGTTGCTTTTAGTATCTTCCACTGCCATGAGACACTGCTCCACTTCCACAGCACCCTGCCTCAGAGCCAGCTGACTATGGAATGAAACCTCTACAGACTGAGCTAAATAACTTCACCCTTTAATCTTTGGTGTATTTTTGCTCTGCAATGATAAAAGTATCTTCTAAGATGGAATTTGGTACCAGAAAAGTGGGGTCATTGTTGTGTTGTAAGTGCCATTGGGAATGGCTTGTGGGAAGAGTTTTTTTGAAGGGTTTAGGAATACCTGCTAAAAAAGTAGAACTGGAATGAATTAGACTGAGATGTATGAAAGATTCTGATAAAAGCTCAGAAAATGAGAAACCTGATAAAATCAGTAAAGAATAGCCTTTCAATTTTTAACTAGGAAGAAGGACTGCATTGCCTGCTGGACTCCTCACAAGGTTTTCAATGCTTTACAGAAAGTTGATCTGAATTTTGCTCATGCCCAAATACTTTGAATAGATTAAAAGAAGACAATAATCTGACAGGAGAAATTTAAGAGCAGTCTAATTTTGAGACTGTGGTATGGCCATTGTTAGGGATTTTAGGTAAATTTTTATTGTGAATCAAGATCAAAGAGCCCAATAGAATGCTTTAAATGTGATTTTTGACCAGTGGAAGCTTCTGCTAAACTTGGATTTCAAGGATGAATCAGAGAAGTTCTTGAGTGCTGAGAAGAAACAGCACAGAAAACATTGTTTAAGGGCATCACAAGAAGCATCAGGACTCCACCTTTTGCAGGCTCAAAATCTCACAAATAAAAGATTTTGCTTTGAGAGGACAATCCTAAAACACAGAGTTGCAGAATGGCAACAGCATATAGAATTTTTGTCAGAATTGGATTCACAGTGCTCACCAGTCAAAGCACTTGACCAAGAGAGAGGAAACCCTGGACACTACTCAAGCTGATAACAAACTTTATTATCATCCATGTCATGGTTTTAGGAGCATGCAGAATGAAAGAGTGTGACATCAGGAAGGAATCCACTCAGATTTCAGGAGAAGACCTGGGAGGCCAGATAGTATGGCCATAAGAAAGCAGTGAAGTTGGGTATGAAGCAAAAGGTACAGTGGAGATCCCATAAGTTTGGGAGAAAAGGTAATGTAGATCATCTGAGGAAAGCCAAGGAAAAAACATAGCAGGTCAAAGAGAAAAGTCACAGGAACTAAAAGAACAGACTGTGCCATAGAGGTAGAGCCTTTCAAGCTGTTTGTATTTCACATCTTGTTTCAGCACTGCTTAAATTGTTAGAAATTTAGTAACTCTTAGAGATGGACTAAGTGCTTTTTTGCATAAAGGAATGCACACAGTCTTCAGGAAGCCAGAGACAGAATGTAATCGTTCGTGCCTATATGTTCACCCAAAGTCTCATTGACTCATGCAGTAGGCTTCTAGAGTTTGTGATTGATTCAGGGACCAATGCTTGAATTAAGGGTATGAGTATGACATCAACCCTAAGATAGATAACCTTCATACAATATAAAGGACAGTGAAAGGCTTGTCTCTAACTCTTGTTTATAATTCTGTCTGCTGACACCATCAACAGTTGCCCCTCTGCCATATTTCACCCTGCACTGGAGCATGGAGAAATGGATTGAAACCTCTACCAAGTATGAGTTAAAGTATTCTTTCTTCTTTTAACATTGGGTGCTAGGTATTTTGTCTCAATAAGAGAAAAGTAACTAACATAGGCCCCAATAAGTATGGAAGAATCATGCCACACTGGACTGACCAGGAGTAAAAGGCCCCTTGCATTTTTTTACTCCTCAAAACAAAATGACAAGATACAGAGGCAATATGCAACCCCAAATCTCTAGATCACTTAGGGAAAGTTCAGAGAATAGGAACATGAAGAGAACTGGTAGCTTCCTACCTGAATTTTCTGAAATGGTAGCAATGGAAGTAAGAAAATAGATGAATGAAACTATTGAAAAAAATCAGAACAGAAATAATGTTTTTTGGAAAAGAGCTTGCAGGCCAGGGAGATAGCTCAATGGAATAAGCATCTGCCTGGAAAGTACAGGTCCTAAGTTCAATCCCTAGTACAACAACAACAACAACAACAAAAAAAAAAAAAAAAAAAAAAAAAAAAAAAAAAAAAGAAAAGAAACTGCTAAGATTTAAAAAAATTATTTTATTGAGAAACAAATGTCAATGAGATAGTTTCAAAACCTACTAGTAGGACAGTTTCAATAATTAATATGTTGCATATTGTTGTCTCCCTAGTGCTTATACATAGTACAAGATGCAGACATGATATCCTGTTCACAAACACTGTTAGAACAAAACGTTCTATTCACTGAATTAAGAGAATGTAGCTGTATATCTCTCCTATTTTGAATATACAGATACAAAATGGTAATTCATTTATATAACATTCATATGTTTAGTTTTGTCAGAGAAGTGTAATCTATTGTCATTTAAATATTGTAGGTGAGTGAATTTAGCAAAATATTCCAATATAGCCCAGTAGTCCATAATAGTAGTGGGTTATCCATAGGACTGGCAATATCAGAAGCTGTTGAATTGAGCCTTTTATACCCCAGCATATTAATATGACTTTTCTATTTTTGTACATTTCTGCTGAAGACCTATAAAACAAGAAATGTAACTTTTGTATCTCAAAAGTTCAGTCAAATCCCCTCAGGATTTAGCAGGAAACCCTGTACGACAGTTTATAAATCTTTGGTCAGGGTCAGCCAAGTGGATGAGTCATGCCCATTGCTTGACTATTTGCTTTCTGTGAAAGTGGGAGAGAATATTTTCTCTCTATGTGACTCTTGTTAGGCACAGTTTACATCACTGATCACTTTCCCCTGTGGCCCTATAATCTCCTTGATTAGAAAATTCGGGACACAACTGAGTTACAGGATATAGCACTTTAGGGTCTCCTATGGCCCAAGTCTTCACTGACCAAGAAAGGCTAGAGACAAAATGTTGGCTGTCCTTGAAGCGCTTCTTTTTCTCTAATATTTGGTCAGAAAATTTTAATTGTTAATCCTCCAGAAGAGAAGCTTATTATTTTTACCCGACAACATAGGCTGTTGAGCTTAACCTCACTCCCTGTATGAATATGAAACATCTTAGATATAACATGAAACAGGTATTTTTCCATCAAGTATAGATATGTTAAATTTTAAGGCACTATAGAACATGGAGAAAAAATTAAAAAATGAAAAAAAATTAAAAGGAATAAATAATTACATATTTTTACACAGAAATTTAGAAATCTATCCACATACAGCATTGTAGCAGGACAGACATTTTTTCTATGACATTCTTTTTTGGTCTCTTTTTTATTTATTACCCTTCTTTTTTAAACAAACATATTCTTGAGAGGCAGTATGGAAATAATGTGTGACATAACAAGCAGTACATGTTTAGAAGAGCAGAATGACAGGCATTCCAAGCCATATTACTACACATTGCCAACTTCAGTACAGTTGCTTAGTTCACAGGAATCAGCATATACACTTAGTCAGGGTGACAATCCTACCAATTAAATGCTAGTTTCAAAAGCCTGCTGAAGATTCTGAGGATCATTGCTTTAATCATCTTGTGCATGTAAATGTATGGCTTGGCTCCTGTCATGTTTCCCAGCTTTTCTCTTATCCTCTCCTTGTTGTCTAATCTTCAGGTTTTCACTTTCCTTTTAATTGTGTTATACTTTTCTATTTTTATTTCTTCTTTTGAGTTCTTACACTAGGGAGACTATACAATAATTACACACATGGGTCTGGTTTATTTCACTTATGAGTATATCTTCCAGTGGCATGCATTTCAATATAAAGGCTTAGAGTTCATCAATCTATATAGCTGAATAATACTCCATTATATAAAATAGAGTCTCCACACTGATTTCCATACAGGTTACATATGTAACCTTTTTCCCCATAGCCTCTTCAATATTTGTTGTTGGTTTATTTCTTTATGACAGCCATTCTTTGCAGGGTGAGATGGTATCTCAGTGCTGTTTTACTTTTCACTGCATGATTGGCTACTGATGAGGATCATTTTTTTTTTTTTCATATATTTGTTTAATCCTTTAATTTTGTCCTCTGAGAAGTCTGTGTTCATCTCCAATGCCCAAATTTGGATTGAGTCTTTAAATTTGTGACACTACTGTTTTTAGTTATTTATAAATTCTAAAGAGCAGATCTTTCTCTGAGTGCTTATTAGTTAAGAATTTTTTTTACAACTTTGTGGATTGTCTTTTGACTTTGTTGGTAAATTCTTTTGATGTGCAGAAGCTTCACTATAAAGAGGAGATCCCAGTCTTTAATTCTTTCAAGGATTACAAGTGTGATCTGATTTTTGTTCATGAACCCTTTGCCCACCTCTATGTCTTCAAGAGTTCCTTCCATTTTCTCTTCCAGAAGATTTAGTGTTTCTGTTTTAATGTTTAGCTTTTTAATCCATTTTGACATTACTTTAGTGCATAGTCATGGACTAATGTAAGGTCAAAATGACTTTACTTTTCAGCATGTAGAGAAACAGTTTTTCCAGCACCATTTGATAAAGAGACTATCTCACTTTTGTTGAGGACATTTGGCCTGTTTGTCAAAGATAAGGTGGATGATTGTGTTCGTAGAGGCTTCTGCATCTTTTAATGTATTCCACTGAACCTCAGGTCTATTTTGTTGACAATACCCTACTGATTTTATCACAGTAGCTTTGTAGTATAATTTCAAGTGAAGAATTGCAATCTCTCCTGCCTTGACTTTTTTGCCCAGGATTGCCTTGGCTATTCTAGGTCTTTTCTGGTTCCAAATAAATATTAGGAATGATTTCTCTAGGTCAGGGAGGTACATTGGTGATAGTTCGATAGGGATTGCATTAAACCTGTACAGGAATTTTGGGAAATAATGATAATTCAATTTCTTCTTTACTTATTCTTTTTCTATTTATTTCCCTCCCATGTTTAATGGCTCTAGCTAATGATTCCAAAACTATACTGAATAGTGATAGAGGACAACATCATCTTGTACCAGACCTAAGATAAAACATTTTAATTTTTCACCATTTAGAATTATGTAGCTATTGGGTTGTCATAGATGGCTTTTATGAGATTGTAGTACAGCATATCTATTCTAATTTTATGCAGAATTTTGAACATGAATCAATGTTGGCCTTTGTCAAAACCTTTTTCTGCATCAAATGAGATGATTATCTGGTTTTCAGATTTGGCTCTATTGATATAATGTATTACAGTTATATATTTGCATATCTGGAAATATCCTTGCATCCCTAAGATGAATCCTACCTGCTCATGGTATGTGATCTTCTTGATGATTCATTGTATTGCATTTGCTAGGAGTTTTGCATTTATGTGAGTAAGTGAGATTGGCCTGTAGCTCTCTTTTTTAGTTGTGTCTTTCCCTGGTTTTTGAATCAGTATATTACTTGCCTCCAAGAAGTGTTTTGGGAAGATTGCTCCTTTCTTAATTTCATTTAAGAACATGAGGAGTATAGAGATTATATCTTTTGTAAATTTCTTGTAGAATTCAGCTCTGAATCCATCAGGACCTGAACTTTTCTTTGCCCTTAGGTCTTTTATTGTATTTCTTATTTCCTTCGCTGTTAATGGGTTATTGTGAGTTGTTATATGTTCTTGATTCAGTTTTGTAAGCTGTATCTTTCTAAGAATATTCTTTTCTTCTGTGTCTTCTATTCTGTGACAATAAAGATGTTCAAGGTAGCTCTTGATGATCTTCTGAATTTCCACTAGGTCTGAGATCATTATATCGTTTTCAATCCTTATTGCTTGTATTTGAATTTTTTTCTTTCTTCTTTTTGATGACATTAACTATTTTATTTAATCTTTCAAAGAACCAGCCTTTTGATTTGTTAATTCTTTGAACTGTTTTCTTTTTGGTTTTTTTTTTTTTTTTTTTTTTGGTCTCAAGTGGAGTAATTTCTGCTTTATGATATTTGTTATCTTTGGGATTTGGGTTTGGTTTGTTCTTCCTTTTCTGGATGTTGGAGGTGCAACATTAGTATGTTTATTTGTTCTCAGTCTGTTTTTCTAATTTGTGAATTTACAGCTATAAATGTCCCACCAAGAACTGATTTAATCAGATCCCATGAATTCCGATAAATTTGTGCTTTAATTCTCATTGGATTGTCGATATTGTTGAATTTCTTGTTTAAATTCATCTGTGACCCATTGATTGCTGAGTAGGATGTTGCTTAATTTCCATGTATTAAGGGGTTTTCTGGTATTTTTTTCATTTCCAGTTTCATCGCACTTTGGTCAAATAATATGCATGAAATAATTTCTGTTTTCTTGCATATACTTAAGCATGACCTATGGACCAGTATATGGTCTATTTTAGAAAATGAACCATGTGCAGCTGAAAAAATTGTGTATTCAGCTGTGGTTGGGTAGAACACTCTATATATGTCCACTAAGTGCATTTGTTCCAAGCTCTGGTTCAGTTCTGCTACTTTTTTGCTAATTAATTGTCTTCTTGACCTATCTTTTTAGGATAAGGTGGTGTTAAGGTCTCTTGTTAAGATTGTGGTATTGGATATTAGACTTTTCATGTCCATTAAGATTTGTCATATATAGTTGGACGCTCCCTTGTTTGATGCATACACACTTATGAGTGTTACCTCTTCCTCTTGAATATCTAACCTAACCAGTATACAGTGACCTTCTTTATTTCATTTGATCATTCTTGGTTTGAAGTTGAGGCTGTCTGATAATAGGATTGCTGTCCTCCTTTTTTTCTGAGGTGCTTGCACATGTAGTATTCTTTTCTATGCTTTGATTTTCAGCTTATGAATTTTTGTCACGAGTTAAATGTGTTTCTTAAATGCAACATATTTTTGGACTTTGTTTACTAATCCACTGTGCCAGGTTATTTCCTTTACTTGGTGAATTGAGTCCATTTACATTGATGGTTATAATTGAGATGTATTGAGTTATGATTGACATGTCATTTACCTTTGTTTTTTAGTCCTTTTTCTCCTGTGTAATTGTTTTCCCCATTTTGTTTTTTAGTCCTTTTTCTCCTGTGTAATTGTTTTCTCCATTTTGTTCTAGTTCATTGAGGTCTCATCATTTTTGTCCCTCCTTAGAACATCTGTTAGTTGTCTGTGTAGGTTTGGCTTTGTCATCATGAAATTCTTAGTGGTTCTTTGTCATGGAAGTATTTCACTTCTCCATCAAACTTGAAAGAGAGTTTTGTAGGGTAACGTAGTCTGGGTTGGAATTTGTTTTCATAAAAGACTTGAAGTACTCTGATCCGTGCTCTTCTTTCCTTCATGGCTTATGTAGGGAAGTCAGCTATTATTCTGATGGGTTTTCCTTTAAAAAGAGGGATATGTTTCTTTCCTCTAGCAGCTCTCAGAATATTTTTCTTGTGCTGTATTTTGGGGTTCTTGACCATTATATGTCTCAATGTGTTTTTAAGTGGATTGATATTATTTGGTGTTGTGTATGTTTTGGTTGCATAAGTGTTATACTTGTCCTCATATTTGGGAATTTTTTTTGCTACTACTTCTGCCCATTATCTTTTTTTTATCATTTGTATCGACTCTTTCTTTCTCATTGATATGTATTAGCCTCATGTAATTCATTTTTTGCATTGTCTTGCAGGTGAAGAATCATTTTTCCTGCATCCTAATTGTTTTTAAGAGATTTTTCCTTACCTTTTCAGTAGCTGCGTTGGTGTCTTCAAGATCTGAAACTATCTTCACTTTCACTCAAATGGTTTTGTAAAGTCCCAATTGATATTTCAAATTCCTTTGTATTACTTCAACTCTGCTTAACACTATCTATTTCTTTCATCTATTGCCCATTCAAGGGTACCATCATTTTTTTAATCAATACTTTTAATCAAGGTCTTCTTGATAGGCAGTTATTAATTCTTTCATTATAGTTATCTTTTTTTTTTACTTCAGAGATTATTTCTGATCTGATTTCCTCTATATTTTTTTGCATTTGATTCTTTACTCAGACACTACTAATTCTGATATTTCTTTTTTTTTTATTTCAGAGATTATTACTGATCTGAGTTCCTCTACACCTTTTGGTGGCCATTTCTTTACTGAAGGTGCTATTAACTCAGACATTTCAGCTGTTTGATTCCCAATTTACTCTATGCTAATGTGTATTTCACTTGTTCTGGGAGGGTTCAGGGACTGAGATCACTTTTTGCTCCTCTTTACCATTTCATATAGCACTGTCTTCAGACATTTTCTGTAGAACTTTGATGCAGTTTTAGCCTTAGCACCTACTGAAATTCAGGTGCAGATCTATGAAGTTTGAATTCATACAGTTATTCCTGGCTTGGATCTGGCTGCTCTGCTCAGCCTCTTCCTGCCTCAGCCTTTGGATATGAACTTATTGTGCCCCTCCTGCAAGTTCTGCTTCTGGATTATCTGTGTTTTTGTTGTCCCCAGTCTCTCTGCAGGAACTTCAGCTGCAATTTCAGCCCACGACTATATAACAGGCCTGGGCTGGGTCTTCAGGGCTCTGGAGAGTGCCATCATAGTTCTCACTCACAACATGGGGTTTGGCTGTGTCCTGAGAGGAGGGTTCAGGGTAGTCAAGAAGCTTTCACATACACTGGCTGGGCCTGGACTCAGGCTAGGTCTGGAGGGGTCCTGACAGCGCGGTGGAAATTCTCAGTCACAAGCTGGGCCTGGGCTGGGTCTGGTTGCCTAGAGGGGTCCCAAGAGTGTGGCAGAGTTCTCACTCCAGAGCTTTCTATTATAACAAAGAACTTGATAGAGAACCAAGAGTAGAAATAGGTTTTAAAAAAGAGAGAGACAGAAGGGAATTTAGGAATATGATGAAAACTACAAATGCCCAATGAATGAAAGAAATAGAATCCAGGAAACACATTTAAACAGATATGCAAGGTATTAAAACTTCTTGAATGCATATGCAGCATATTGATACAATGTGAGGACTGGGTATTATATCTAGAAGACAGAATTATGATCAACAATCATGAAAAGAAAGAATTCTTTAAAACAGAAAGAGACCATTAAAAATGAATATAACAACCACAAGATGATTCTAAAAGAATAACACATGATTGATTGAAATTATCTTTTACAAAACAGACAAGTGCAAGCAGCATAAAGAAGTTATTCACAGAAGCAATGGCAGAAATTTCTCTAAACATGGAAAAAAATATTTTTGATGTACAATTAAGTTAGGCATATGAAACTCCAGTTAACCATAACCAAAAAAATCACTAAATCATAATACTTGTCTCAGTTACTCTTCTCTCATTGCTAGGGACAAATATCACACACCCAAAATGAAGAAATGAAAGGTTTATTTAGCTTACAATTGTGGAAAGTTTCAATCTATGCTCACCTGGCTCCAAGGCAGATTCTCACATGTTAGATGGCAGCAGTTCTTGGTTGCAGCAAAGAGCAGAGAGCAAAATGGAGTTTTAGCAGCAACAATGGCTATAGAGAGCAAGTCTCTCTCTCTATGTCTATTATGTTACATTTGGGCTATCTGACCGAGGCTGGGTATAGCATTCAGACCAGTAATCCCAGCAATACTCAGGCCCATAATCTCAGCCTTAGATTTTGAATTGATCACCAACTCTAACACTTCACCTCAATGACTGCATAAGGCTTTGGGGGAAACAAATACACATAAACCATAACAATACTCAAGATTCCAGTAATTCAGCATAAGAAGAGAATAGTTAAAACCTAATAAAGATAAGGATGAAATATTTACAAGGAAAAGCCCATCAAAATTATAGTAGACTTCTAAACACAATCCCTTAAATGATGAGTTCGGAGTACTATATTTCAAATACTAAAACAAAAAACCTCCAACTAAGATCCATTCCACATAAAACTATCTTTCAAATCAATGGGTAAATAAGATATTTTCACAGGACCGGGGAGATGGCTCAATAGAATAAGTGCTTCCCTGGCAAGCACAAAGACCTGAATTCAATCCCCCGTTCCGCCAAAACAAAGGTGTTTTCATGACAAAAGAAACACTTGAGGAAATTTATGATCACAAAATCAGCATACAAAGAGATAAGGAAGACTATAATTTCCCAAATACCAATAGACAGGATACACAATACAGGGCAAGCAATTAAAGGGGAAAGAGAGGGAGCCAACAACAAGAAAACAATATGATAAATGTAAGTCAATATATGCCAGTTAAAACTGTGAAAATAAATAGCGTTAATTCACCAATAAAGAAAGCACACAGGAAAAATTAGTCAAGTAACAAGATCCAATAATATGCTATGTATAGGAAACACACTTAAAAGGAAATTTATAGATAGAGATAAAAAGGGTGAAAAATAACACTTAATGAGACAGGAGTGCAAACAACAAGAGGTAGGTGAGCAATTGGCCTGAGACACTCAAGACCGGCCTGCACTGCAACTCCCCAAAGTCCCTGCTCTCAAGCCCACCAAGTGAGTGAGAATTTTTGTGACTCTCCCGGCACCCTATCCACACGAGTCCAGTTTGGTGAGTGTGTGGAAGAGTTTTTGCGCTCCCCAGTGCTTCCTGAACCAGGGACACAACACAGGCTCAGAGTTGTACCAGGAAGACTGCAGCAAAAAGGAACTGAACACAACAGCTAGATCCAGGCCAGGCATAATTGGATAATCTCAAACTTAATAGACTGGCACCTGAATCTCATTACATGCTAAGGTCTTAACTGCACCAAAGCGTTACACCAAAGATCAGAAGTCAGTGCCATACAAAATGACAAAGACAAGGAGAAAAATACAATATCAGGCCTCAACTCCACCAGTAACTGCAGAGGACACTAGCTCAGCTGAAATGAATGAATTAACAGAGACAGAAGCAAAGGAACAGTAACAGAAAGGTATACAAGAACTCTGATCACAATTAACAAATGAAATAAAACAAGAAATTTTTGAATACATAGCATCTGAAGTAATGAATCAAATCCAGAAATGTATGGGGGAAACCCAATGACCACACAGAACAAGTGCAGAGAACACTATTCCAGCTGAAATGTATGAATTAACAGTGTTGGAAGCAAAGAAATAACAGCAGGAAGGTAAAGAGGAACTCAAATCAGAAACAATTTCTGAAATAAAAAAGAAATCTTTGAAATAATAGCATCTCAAGTGGAGAATCAATTCCAGAAATATCTGAAATAAACACAACTTGGAAAAAAAACTGCAGTAAAAGAATTAATAGCTACCTCTAAAGAAGATATTGATAAAAAAAAAAAAAGTAGAGGAGATCAGAAATATGACGGATCCTGGAATGACCAATACAGAAAAGAAATAGATCACATGAAGCAGGGTGAAAGAGATATAGAAAAACCTAAAATCTCAATCAAGAGTCTACAAAACCATTTGAGTAAAAGACAGATGTTCAGATCTTGAAGACGCTGGTGCTGCTAGTGAAAATGTGAGAAAGGATCTCTTAAAAACAACAAGAATGCAAGAAAAAATCATTCATTACCTGCAAGCCTACACAAAGATGAACAATGTGAGATTAATTGACATCAATGAGAATGAAGCAGTCAATATAAATGACATAAAAAGAATCTGGGCAGAAGTGATAGTTGAAAACTTCCAAAATATGAGGAAACAATCCAAAATTCAGGTAAAAAAGCATACAGGACTTCAACCCAAGTAAAAACACACCAAGACATATAATAGTCAAGATTCCAGAAATCCAACACAAAAATAATATATTGAAAGCTGCTAGAGAGAAGAAGCAGATCACATTCAAAGGAAAACCTATCAGAATTACAGCCAACTTTTCTACACATATCATGAAGGCAAGGAGAGCATGGAGCAGAGTTCTTCAAGTCCTGTATGAAAACATATTCCAGCCCAGACTATTATAACCTGCAAAACTCTCTTTGAAGTGTGATGAAGAGGTGAAATACTTCCACAACAAAGAACAAATAAAAAATTCATAATGACAACGCCATCCTTAAACAGGCTACTGAAAGATCTTCTACAGAGAGAGACATCAATGACCAGAATTCCATGACTGAGAACAGAAAGAACCCACTAAACAGGGCAAACAAACACAGGAAAAAAAAAGCAGTAATAAACAGCAGGTAAATATCATGACAGTCACAAATCAACACATTTCAATTATAACCATCAATGTAAATTGACTTAATTCACCAATTAAGAGAAATAGACTGGCACAGTGGATTAGGAAACAAAACCCAACAATATTCTGTACACAAGAAATATACTTAACTCAAAAAGGCATTCACAGGATTAAATTTAAAGGATGGAAAACAATACTATATGACCCAGCATCTCAGAAAAAAACAGGAGTAGCAATACTTAAGTATATGCAAGAAAACAGAAATTATCCCATGCCTATTACCCGACAACAGTGCCATGAAACTGGAAATAAATGACCAAAGAAACCAAAAAAACCCGCTAAATACATGGAAATTAAGCCACACCCTATTCAGCAATCAGTACATCACAGATGAAATTGAACAAAAAGTTCAACAATATCTACGACTCAATGAAAATTCAAGCACAACTTAATGGAATTTATGGGATGCAATGAAAGCAGTTCTCAGAGGGAAAAATCATAGCTATGAACTCACACATTAGGAAAACACAATGGAAACACATAAACAAACTAATGCTGTACCCCCACATGTAGAAAAGGAAGAGCAAACCAAAAGCAGAGCCCAAAGATTGGAAGAAATAATAAAGATTAGAACAGAAATTAATTAAATTGAGATGAAGAAAACAGTTCAAAGTATCAACGAATGAAAAAATTTGTTCTTTGTAAGACTAAAATTGATCAGCCCCTAGCTAACCTCATCAAAAAGTGGAATGAAAAAATTCAAATACAAGTAATAAGGAATGAAAAGAGTGAAATCACCACAGAATCAGTGGAAATTCAGAAGATTACCAATAGCTATTATGAGCATCTTTACGCTCACAGTATAGAAGACACAGAAGAAATGGACAGATTTCTTGAAACGTACAAATTACCAAAATTGAATCAAGAGGATAGAACAACTCTCAATAAGCCAAACAGACAATGAGATACGAATCATAATAAAAAGCCTGCCGACAAAGCAAAGTCCAGGTCCTGATGGATTCACAGCTGAATTCTACAAGAAATTTATAGAAGATATAATCCCTACACTCATCAAACACAATGAAATTGAAAAGGAAGCAGTCCTCTCAAAAGCATTTCTGGAGGCAAGTATTATACTGATTCCAAAACCAGGGAAAGAAATAACCAAAAAAGAGAACTGCAGGTCAATCTACCTCATGAACATAGATGCAAAAATCCTCAATAAAATGATAGTAAATAGAATCATCAAGAAGATCATACAACATGACCAGTTAGGATTCTCTTCAGGGAGGCAAGGATGGTTCAAAATTCGAAAATCTATAAATGTAATACACTATATTAATAGGCTGAAAACAAAAAAAAACACATGATCATCTCAATTGATGCAGAAAATGCTTTTGACAAAGTCCAACACTCATTCATGTTCAAAGTCTTACAGAAAATTGGAACAGAAGTATTCTACCTCAGTTTCATAAAAGCCATCTATGACAACCCAATGGATAATATAATTCTAATTGGGAAAAAAACTGAAATCTTAGATTTTGTATAAGATGAGGATGTCCTCAATCACCCCTCCTATTCAATACAGTTTTGGAATCATTAGAAACAACCATTAGACAAGAGGGAGAAATTGAAGGAATAAAAATAGTTAAAGAAGAAGTTAAATTATCTCTATTTGCAGATGGTATGATACTTTACTTGGAAGACCCAAAAACTCCACCAAGAAGTTACTAGAATTAAAACATAAATTCAATAGCACAGCAGGATACAAAGTCAGTACTCAAAATTCAATAGCATTCCTCTATACAGATAACAAATACACTGAGAGGGAAACTGTAGAAACAATAACTTTCACAATAGCACTGCAGAAAATGAAATACCTTGGAAATCACTTAACCAAGGAAGTCAAAGATCTTTTCACGTAAAATTACAGTACCTTCAGAAAAGAGAATGTAGAGGATTTCAGAAAATGGAAAGATATACCCTGCTCCTGGATAGGAAGAACCAACATCATGAAGATGGCCATACTCCCGAAATTGTTGTACAGATTTAATGCAATCCCTATCAAACTTCGACCAACATACCTCCCAGATGTAGAGAAATAATTCCTAAAATTTATTTGGAACCAGAAAAGACCTAGAATAGCAAAGGCAATCTTGGCCAACAAACACAAGGCAGGAGGCATAACAATTCCTGACTTGAAATTATACTACAAAGATACTGTGATAAAATCAACATGGTATTGGCAAAGAAATAGTCCTGAAGGTTAATGGAATAAATTAGAAGGTGGCCTTTATGAACACACTCAGCCTCCTGATCTTTCACAAAGGAACCATACTTGCTTAATGGAAGAAATATAGCCTTTTTAACAAATTGTGCTGGAAAAACTGGCTTTCTACATGGCAAAAACTAAAACTTCAGCCATGTCTATCACCATGCACTAAGCTAAAGTCAAAATTTATTAAAGACCTAAACATTAAAATAAAAATACTCAATCTCTTGGAAGAGAAAGTAGGAGGAAGTCTTGAGCACATATGGGTATTCAAAGAGTTTATGAACAATCATGTATTCGAAAGAGAAAGACTTGAAAGAATTAACAACTGGGATCCACTCTTATTGAGAAGCTTTTGCACGTCAAAAGAAATTATCAACAAAGTGAAAAGAAAATAAAAAAAATTCAAAAAAATCTTGATTAATAAGCACTCAGACAAAGGTTTGCTCTTTAGAATTTAAAAGAGCAAAGATACATTAGGTCCCTCATATTTTAAGATCCAATCCAGAAATGGGCATCTGAGATGAATACACACTTCTCAGAGGACAAAATTAAAGAAGTGAATAAATGTATGAAAAAATTCTCCATGTCATTAGTCGTCTGTGAAATGGAAGTTAAAACAACATTGAGATATATCTCACTCCAGAAAGAATGGCTATTATAAGGAAATCAACCAACAACAAATGTTAGAGAGGATGTGTGCAAAAGGGAACACTTCTCCATTTCTGGTGGGAATGTAGACTGATGAAACCATTGTGGAGATCAGTGTGGAGACTCCTCACAAAACTAGGACTGAAAATCCCATTCAAAGTGGCTATTCCCCTACTGCAAATTTTCTTGAAGGAACTGAAAACATCATATCATAGTCATATATGTGTACCTATGTTTATAGCAGCACAATTTGTGATAGTAAACTCTTGGAAACAACCAAGATGCCTGTCACATGAGGGACGGTTGAAAAAGATGTGGTATTTTTATACAATGGAGTATTACTCAGCCGCAAAGAATGATAAATTTGAAGCGTTCATATTTAACTGGATGCCACTCAAACATGTACTCATAAGTAAAATATACCAGATGCACATGTGAAAATATCATATTGTCTCCCTAGTATATGTAATCATAAGAAGAAATATAGAAGAAAGGTATAACAACAACTGAAAAGAATTTATTCAGATAGCTAACATAAACTGAACTGCATATCAGCTTCTCTTCTGGATGGTCAATAACCTAAGTTTACAGATCAAAAATTGGAGAAATGGAAGGGCTGCAAGTTCAGCCATCATCTTGGTCCTAGCCTTTTCAGGTCAATGAAGACTCAGGTCATAGGAGTACCTGTACTCTAACATCATGGAACTCAGTTGTGTCCCAAATTTTATGATCAAGGAAATTATGGAGCCACAGAGGAATGCGATAGATAATCTATAGTGTGCCTAAGGAGAGTCACGTGGAGAGAAAACTTTCTCTCAGGTTTTCACAGAGAGCAAACTGTCAAGCAATGGCCATGACTCATCCACACGGCTGACACAGATAAAGGATCTATAAAGTGAAGTACATGGTTATAGGATAAATGCTGAGGGGACTTGACTGACCTCATCAGATACAAAAGTTACGTTTTTCTGTTATATAGGTTTTTCTTTATCTCACCCTTAGCCAGGCAACAGAAAAGTATATAAACAGCGTTTATAAAATGAGGCCATAGTAATAAGCTGAGCTGTACATGGCTCTACACAACAGCTTCTTCGGATAACACACTATTATTGTGGAGTGCTGGACTGTGTTGGATTGTTCTGCTGAATTCAAGCACCTATAATAATTGGATCACAACAGAATACCCATCTTTGACAGGAGTAAACAAAAAAAGGGATACAAAGGAGGAACCACTCTGTGTTTTTATAAACAGTACTGTTAGGATAAATATGTAGTACTTTCATGTAATTCTATGAGAAGAAAGATTTGCACGATTAGTGTTTGCACACGACATCCTGTCTGCTTCTTGTATTATGGATAACCACTAGGAAGATAACAATTTAGAAAGTTAATTATTGAAACTGTACTATAATTCAGCTTTTTAAAAAAGGTATATAGCTACATTCTTGTAATTCAATGAATGGAGGGATCTGCTCTAATAGTGTTTGTAAATAGAACATCATGTATGCACATTTTACTAAAGAAACTACTACAAAACAATATGTAATGTATTAATTATTGAATCTGTCCCACTATTTTGATTTGAAACTGTCTCATTACTATTTGTTCTTCAATAAAATTAAAAAAAATCTTAAGTTAAAAAAAGAAAATATTTACCTTAAAGAAAAATTAATGGGGTCTTGAGAGGTAGCTCAGTAGGCTGCCTCCTGGCAAATGCACGGATCCCGGTTCAACTCTCCCTACTGCACACCATGACACCATGCTGGCCACCACAGCTGGTCATTGTGGTCTATGCCTGTAATCTCATTGCTAGGGAGAGTGACACAGAAGGATCACCAAGTTTTCTGAGATACATAGTGAGACTGTGCCAAATAAATAAATTAAATAAATAAACAATTTAAGAAAAAAAGAAATAGACTAAATGTTAAAGGAAGGCGAATAATACTCTTTGCTACAGGGACCTAGGGAAAAAAAGCAGTATTAACTATTCTGGTTGGTGATGATGTCAACTTGAAACAAAGCATGATTAAGAGAGAGAGAGAGAGAAGGTCACCACATACTTCTTAAAAGAAAACCGGAAGAGGAAGTGATAACAAGTATAAATATAGAGCCACCCAATATAGTAGACTCAACCATGTAAGACAAATTTTAACAAACATGAAAAATCTAATGAGCAATAACATAATTGTACTGGCGGACTTTAGCAACACATTAACACAAAGAGATAGATCAACCATAGAAAAAATACACAAGGAAATAACAAACCTAAACTGAACTTGTGAAGGAATGAACCTAGGAGACCTTCTCTGAGTTTCCACACAACAACATTAGCATACATATTTTTCTCAGCTGTGCATTGGATGTTCTCCAAAACAGACCATATGCTAGCACATAGAATATGCTTAAGTAAATACAAATGAATAGAAATTATCCAATTCATATTATCTGGCCATTGTGCAAAGAAACTGGGAATTATTGAAAAAAGAAACAGTAGAAACTCTATAAACAAAAGAACCCTAAAATATATCCTATTGAACAATCAGTGGGATACAAATGAAATAAAAAAAGTAAACAATATTTAAAATCAATATATAAAAATACAGATTCAACTTACTGGAACTTATGGAATGCAATGAAAGCTGTCTTAAGAGGGAAATATATAGCAATAAATTCTTACATCAGGAAAACAGAACTAGGCCAAATAAGCAATCTTATGTTGCAACTCAACCTCCTAGAAAAAGAAGAGCAAGTTAAACACAAAACTGAAAGAATGCAGGAAAAAAAGGAAGAGCAGAGCAGAGATGAGCAAAATGCACGTGAAGAAAACAATACAAAGAATTAATGACTCAAAAACTTGCCTCTTTGAAAGAATAAATAAAGCTCAACTGCCTATGTTTTAGGGTTATAATATCATTAATCTTCTCTTCTGGAGGGTTAACCACTTAAGTTTGCAGACCAAACTTTAGAGAGAAAACATGGCTATGAGGATAGGCAACATTTTGACCCTAGCCATTCAAAATCAGTGAGAACTCAGAATATTAAAGAACCTGTGCTGTAACATTCTGTAACGCAGTGGTATTCCAAAGTTTCTGATCAAGGAGATTATGGAACCACAAAGGAAAATGAACAGTGATGTATAACGCGCCTGAGGAGATTCACCTAGAGAGAAATGTTCTCTTATCTTTCACAGAGAGCAAATTGGCCAAGCAATGACCATGACATGTCCACATGGCTGACATTGACAAAGAACCTATAAACTGCACTACAGGATTTCAGGGTAATTCCTGAGGGGATTTGACTGACCTTGTCAGATACAAAAGTTACGTTTCTCATTATAAGTCTTGCTTTATATTTGTCTTAACCATCAGCAGAAAAGTATAAAAAAAAGGTGTTAAAAGTAAAGCCACATTAATATGTTGAGCTGTAAAAGGCTCAAGTGAACAATTTCTGATATTGTTTGTCCTATGGATAACCCACTACTATTGTGGACTACTGGACTTTATTGGATTATTTTGTTGAATTCAAGCCACAGCAATATTTAAATGGAAATGTAATATCCATCTCTGACAAAATGAAACATAAAAGGGATATATAAATGAAGGTTCGTTTATATCTGTATATACAAAATAGTTATGATAGATATAAATCTACTTTCTCTTAATTCAATGAGAAGAAAGATTTTTACTAATAGTGTATGGACAGGATGTCATGTCTGCATCTTATACTATGAATAACTACTATGAAAGCAATAATATGCAGTATAGTAATTATTGTAACTGTCCTACTAACCTGTTTCAAAACTGTCTCTGTTGCTATTTGTTTCTCAATAAAATTCATAAAAAAGAAGAATAAATAAAATCGATGCTCTTAGACAACCTTCAAAAAAAGGAAAGAAAAATTGAAATACACACAATGAAAATTGTTAAAATCACTATGAACTCTATAGAAATTCAGAAGTTTATCAATACTTATTTCAAAAATCTTTGCTCTCACAAGATGGAAAACACACAAGACATAGATTTCTAGGTACATATGAACTACCAAACCTAAACCAAGGAGATAGAAAATTACTTAATAACCTAATATCAGTCAAATTGAAAATATAATTTAAGACACCCGCCACAAAAAATACCCAGGTCATAATGGATTCACAGTTTAATTCTACCAGATGTTTATGGAAGACCTAATGCCAAATTTTCTCAAAGTCTCAATGAAATGAAAGGGAAACAATTTTCCCAAACTCGTTTCTGGAGGCAAGTATTACTCCTATACCAAAAAGAGTATGACCCAACAAGGAACAGAACTGTAGTCCAGTCTCCTATGAACATAGAAGCAAAAATCATCAGTAAAATACTAAGAATGCAGCAATTCATCAAGAAGATTATATATCATGATCATGTAGGATTCATCCTAAAAATGCTGGGATGGTATATTATATACAAAGCCATAAATGTAATACATCACATCAACAGAGACAAAGACCAAAATCACATGACCATCTCAATAGTTGCAAACAATCTTTTGACAAAGTCTGACACTCATTTATGATGAAAAAATACAGAAAATCAAATAGATGGTCTTTACCTCAACCTGATAATAGCAATATATGACAAACCAAAGGCAAATATCATCCCAAATTGACAACAATTGAAAGCCTTCATTTTAAATTCAAGAACAAGACAATGATGCCTACTGCTACCATTCTATTACAATAGAGTTCTTTAAATATTAGCCAGAGCAATTATTCAAGAGAAAGATATAAAAGGAATAATTATGAGAAAAGAAGAAAGGAAAATAACATTATTTGCAGATGATATGATAGTGCATATAGAATTCAAAAACTCCTCCAACATATTTGTAGATTTAATAGACAAATTAAGTAGCATAGCAGGATACAAAATTGACACTCAAAAATCAATGTTTCTATACAGAAACAATGAACACACTAAGAAAGAAATTATGGAAACCATGCCTTTCACAATATCACCTCAAATAATGAAATACATGTGAATCAATTTCACAAAGTAAGTAAATATATATACAGCAAACTTATACTACTCTGAAAAAAGAGACCAGAGAGGATGTTTTGAAAGATATTTCTTGCCTCTGAGTAGTAAGAACTAAAACTGAAAATGGTCAAACTGCCAAAACTGCTATGCAGATTCAACGTGACACTAAATAAAATCCATTAGTATATCTCACAGATCTAGGAAGCACAAATGAATTCCTAAAGCTCATCTAGAGCCAGAAGAGTCATAGAATAGCAAAATAAATCTTGGGTAACAGGAAAGGCACAAGGCATCACAATCCCTGACTTTATATTATACTACACAGCTTCTGTGGTAAAAATAGCATAGCACACTGATAAACAGAACTGAGAATCAATGGAACAAATTAGAAAATGTAGACACAACTACAAATACAATCAGCTACCTTATTTTTGACAAAGGGGACAAACATGTTCAATGGAAAATTGATAACCTCTTTAATAAATGGTGCTGGAAATACTGACTTTTCACATGCCTGAGGCTTAAAATAGACCCATGCCTATCACCAAGCACAAAACTAAAGTCACAATGGATCAAAGACTTAATTATTAAAACTGAAACACTGAGTCTTCTGGAAGAGAAATTAGGTAGAAACCTTAAGTATATAGGGATAGGTAAAGAGTTCAGGAATAAAAATCAAATTGCATGTGAAATATTGTAAAGAATTAATAATTGAGGTCTCATCGTTTTGAAAAAATCCTGTATGTAAAAAGAAAACACCAACAGAGTAAAAAGAAAACACTGAAACTGGAGAACATTACAGCAGATTGTCCTTAAAAGAAATCCTATAACTAGAACATAGGAAGAATGAAACAAATCAGGCCTCCAAAATTCAAAGACCCAGTCCAAAAATGCACATCTGAGATGAATATGCAATTCAGAAATGAAGAGATACAAATGCCACATCAATATAGGAAAATTTTTTCGATATAATTAGTTATTCAAGGCACACAAATTAAAACAACACTGAGATACCACTGTGATCCAGAAAGAATGGCTATCACCAAGTAGTTAACCAAGAACAAAGTCTGGAGAGGCTGTGGGGGAAAGGGATATCATCTCCACTGTTGGTGGGAGTACAGGCTGATACAATCATTATGGAAATCAGTGTGAAGATTCCTCAAAAAGCTAAGATTAGGGGTTCCATCCAAACCAGCCATTCCCTCGTAGGTATTTTTCATGTTATATATTTTTCCAAAAGATCTGAAGTCATCATACCATAGTGATATATGTGCACCAATGTTAAGAGCAGTACAATTTGCCATAGTTAATCTTGGAAAGAACCCAAATGCCCATCAACTGAGGAATGGATTAAAAATATATGGTTCTGTTACATAATTGTGTATTATTCAACTATAAAAAATGAAATGCTGAATGATTTTGTTGTTAAATTAATGCACCTAGGTACTATATTGGTAAGTGAAATAAATCAGATGCTCATGTTCAAACACCATATTATTTTGCTAGTGTGAAAACATGATAGAGCATTGGAAATCTAAAAGTCACATTAGATACCTTGGAAGGGAATTTGTTCAATGGAAAATAAAATGTGGGATGAGGAAAAGGACAAATGAAGATGGGAAAAACATACTTATGCATATATGCAGAATAGTTTGGGTAATTGTGCTATTGATTTGTGTTGGTCTTTTGAAAGGAGTAATTAATGATTTTTTTCCTTTTTATTCTTATTGTTTTTTATTTCTAAAACCTTTTTTGTTCTTATTTTATTTTTTTTCTTTAAACATATCTTGCATGTTTATTTCTGGCAGTGTGAGCACCTAATTTGAAGATAGCATTATGTAATAAAGAAACCATTGTTGAATTCCTAATACTTTGGTTAGTGAAATTTTGTATTGTTTTTAATGCTACTTTTTTCTATCACTATTTTGTGTTCTTTAAAAAATAGTATAAAGGTTCAAATAAGTCGACAAACTTTTAGCTAGCTTTAAGAGAAAAGGAATCCAATGCACACAATTAAGAATGAAAAGGGAGAAATCACAAGAGATCCTGCAGAAAGCCAGAAAATCATCAATAGCTACTTGAGAACCTGTATTTAATAAGATGGAAAATGAAGAAGAAATAGACATATTCTTAGACTCATATGAACTACCAAAGCTGAATTAAGGTGTAAACTTATAAAAAATCCAATATCTGTTAGGAAATTTAAGATGTAATTAAATACTTTCCAACAAAAGAAAGCACAGTTCTTAACAGATTCACTGCTGAATTCCAAAAGATATTTAGAAAATACCTATTGTCACTATTTCTAACACTCTTTAATGAAATGGAAAGGGAGGTAATAGCCCAAACTCATTCCTGAAAAAAGCAATATCCTAATAACAAAAATCACAAAAGGATGCAATGAAAATTAGAACTATAGGCCATTGTCCCAAAAAATGGAGGCAAAACCATTCAATAAGATCCTGGCAAACAGAACACTGCTATTATTTCTGAAAATGCTCCTTTTACATATTTTGTGTTGTCTCCAACTGTTCTGTTGATACCTATGTCTTCTCTTAGTTTTCTTTGCATCATCTTGCAGCTCTTGTATTGTTATTTTTTGGTTTCTCATTATTCTTAAAAGACGTTTCCTTTTGCGTTCAGTAGTTGCAATGCGATCAGTCCAGAAATCCTATCTTCTCTTTCTTTCATGCAGTTTCCCAGCTTTCAACAGAATTCTTAATGTCCTGGATATCTGTTTGAATCTATTTAATGAATTCTAGTTCTTCTTTGTATTGTTCATTCATTATTTCCATTCTTTTCCTATTCCCTTTTGCTTTTTTTTATCTGTGTCTTCCTTAGATATATCAAGCAATTCCTTCATGATTATTGTTATTTTTCTTTTAACTAAAAGATTATTTCTGATATGATTTCCTCCATAGCCTGGTAGAGTTGTTTCTTCACTTGAGTTGCTATCATATCAAAAATTTTAAGTGTAATTTCCAACTTCTTCTATGACCTTGTCTCCTGAACTGGTTTGAGTGGGCTAGAGTTCTGAGTTTGCCTTTTGTTTCTTCTTTTTGTCATCTTTTTGCTTTGAAGGTAGATGGATAGGTTGTAGGCCATTAAGGCTCCCTGGAGAGTAGGAGGGCAATATAGCCTCACTAAAGCTCCTGCTGTGTGGAGTTCAACATAGTTTCTTCTTCATTAAGGACAGGGGGAAGGCTGAAGTTCAAGAAGGATTCAGTGATGGTGAGAGCTGACTCAAGTTTTGCAAGGCTCTCCTGATGGTGGATTGGTGCATGTTAGCAGTTCCTCAGGATCCTGCAGCTCTCTGTGCTAGTTGCAACTCCCTAACTGTCTTCAGGTAGTGGAGGGGTATCCTGGATCAGCAAACTCTGAAAGAAATGCTTGTGAATGTGTCTAAGCCTGTTTAGTCTCCCTGATAGTTTTCAGGTTGTGGAGGGTTGTCCAGAGTCACTAATTACAGCAGTAAGGTTTGAGGTACAGGGTCTAACCTACCTAGTTCTCAGGAAGTCTTTGGGGTGAGATCTATTTTTATTTTTAAAGAGAATACAAAAATAGTAACGAAAAAAACATTAGAGATGGTACAGAATTTCGCTAAGCAAAATTATAAAAATTCAACGATTGTTATAGAAATATGTATGTACATACACAGAGTAGATTGGATAATTGTACCGCTAATGTCTGCTTGTCTATTTTTTCTTGACATTTAATTTAATTTTAGAAGGTAAAAATAAACAAAAGAAAAAGTTTCCCGATTTTAAAAATGAGGGGTCAGGAGTATAGCACAGTGGAATAAGTTTCTGCCGGACAAGTACAAGTTCTTGAGTTCAATCCTTGGTACAAAATAAAAGTGAGAACCTAGGTTCATAGTGTAATAAAGAATGATGAAGGAGCCAATGATAAAAGGGCTGCTGAAAATTACTGTATCACTTTGAAATGATGATACAGAGAAATGATTTTTGCTCTCATCAAGTTTTCAACTGTGATGAAACTTTTCTGAGAGAAAATCCTCAGAGAACATACAATCCCAAGAAAAGAAAATCCCAGGCTACAAGCCTATGAAGGGTAGGCTAATCTTATTTTTATATCCCAATCTGAGTAGTAACCTCAAAATACAGCTTCTCTTGTTATACCACTCTGAAACCCCTGGAGAGTTCAGAAAATATACTCTTGAAGAAGGGCTAGGAGTTATGTTGAGATCTAATGCAAAAGCATGGCTAACTAGAATATTTTTTCACGAGTGAGACTGGGAAGATTTCTGTATACTGCTAAGAAATGTATGGGGGGAGAATATTTACTACTGTAGGCTCTCCTCATCATTGACAATGCTCCTGCTCACCTATGAGATCTGGCAGAATTGGCTGAAGAAGTCCCATGGCTCTCAGTCAAGTTTTTCCCACTACAGCTCCTTATTGCAGCCTATTGGCAAGCTGGTCATAGATAACTTTAAAAAGTGCGCACCAAGGAACTGTTTCTGAAGTGCTTCCAGATAGTCTCAGATACAGACTTAGCCTTTAAAGAGTTCTGAAAGGAATGTTAAAATATTCTTGCCCATGTGAGGTTAATTGAGAAATCTTGGTGCAATGTGTATCTTAGGACAGAGATGCCTGGAAGAAAGTGTAGCCTAAAATTATACAGGAGACTTTGAAAGCTGTGTCGAGGAGCCTGATCCTTCAATTGTCCATGTGCTTAATGGTATTATCACTATAGCAAGTCCAGAGTGTTGCAGGTAGATCTCATGCAGAAACACTCAGATGAATTACCTATGTAGCACCTAATATGTTTCTGACTTAGCAACAGAGAATGGCAGTTTTCTGAAGAGGAGGGGGAGTATCTGCAATCAGTGCAGCAAAGTTCTTCTGAAATAATGGAAATCCTAAAAAAAAGGACAGAGCTACAAACATTTGTAGAGAAGAACCACACAGACAGAAGAAAGCATCAATCACTGCATTCACTTGTTTAATGCAAGTGACATATTATACTACAGAACAGTGTTGAAAAGAAGACAGAAAAAAACAGCAGACCACTTTTTTGTTCTAAGAAGCTTAAGACTTACTAATTCAGAAGTAAGTCCAAGTGGGCTAAAGATCCTCCTCTCTCAAAGAGACAGCAGATACCAGAGAGCCAGATTCTTGATGTTCTTATGGAAGGAGACTCTACTCTCAAATGATATCTATTCCTGCAAGTCAAAAATGTCAACTTGAATGGGGACTACAAAAAGAAATTTTTTCTGGTAAATTAGGTGGATTTTACGACATTCTGGTGCATATGTTAGGAAAATAATTGCTGTTTCTGGTAAATTATGCACTGTATGCAAGTTTTTTTTATTATGGACAGGTTAGTTAAGGGGTCTTTGGGAGATCTGGAAAACATTATGGATATTTCCAATATTTCTTGTGGGAAGAATAATCTTGACTTACAACCAACTTGAGATACAACCAGCCCTTGCAAAAGAATTGAGTATGCAATTAGAGAATCCACTGTATATCAAGTTCAGGTACAAGTTCCCTAACAAATGTTACTATGCATGTCTAAAATGTACCAATAAAGTAAATTTTAGAAAGAAAATACAAACAAGAAAAAACAGAATCAAAGAAAATGAAAGGAAACAACTTATTTACTTAGTCTTAAATAATGAATAAAAGAGCTGGGATTTGACCCAATTTCACATTAGCCATGCAGCTATTAGTGGTAATAAATGTTGGTAATAACATAATGAGATAAAATAAAAATAATCTTTAAAACCATACTAAAATACAAACTAACAGAAGTCAAATATTCATATGCTGTTACTGTTTTTCTGTTCAGAATTACATTTATTTGCAGCCATCATAATCATAGTCGTAGTGAACACCCATTTAAAATTATTACCTCTTATTTTAGCTGAAAGGCTCATATTAAATTATTGCTGTTAAATATATCTTTTTCCATTTTCTTTTAGTATTTTTAAAGCAAACTCTACAAGGTAATTTCACATGAAGAAGGATAGGTTCTCTTACTTTTTCTACTATATATTGACAAACTGATCTTCAAATGTTTTATTCCAAATAACATGGATTTCATAGTAAACACTATATCTTTGTAACATTGCCATAGTCACTTAACTTTGCAGATCGGTTTTAATGATCTAGGGTTTACTATCAGTTTACCCTAAAGTTTGAGAGATGAAACTCAGCAATACAAATATTAAAAAAAGACAAAAAGTTTTATTATCAAGACTAAATCTTATATAAGAGTCAAAAGTTAGTAGAATGATATTGTGATACTGTTATGTTTTATGACCAGATGCAACCCCAGAGCATTATGCAGTCATGGAGTGGCTCCTGGAGTTTGTGAGTGAATCATGGTCCAATGTTTGGATGATCAGTATGGGACACATATGCTGCGTTACATTCTAAGGAGGAGAGAGAGGCTAGCTTGCTGCCCGAACTGCTGCCAGTCCTTTTGCTCTCCTGAGCTTTGTCCCTGCCATGAACAGCTGCTCTCTGCCATGTGTCATTCCGCCTTAGAGCCAGCTAAGTATAGACTGAAACCTCAACTAACTGGGAGCTAAATGAACCTTTCTGTCCTTCATTTTGGATGCTGAGTATTTGTCCCAGCAATAAGAGAAGAGTTACTGAAATAGATGCTGACATTTAAAATAGAATTTAGGGGTCAGGGAGCTAGCTCAGTGGTCAAACGTCCTGCCTGGTAAACACAAAGTCCCAGGTGTGATCCCTGGTACTGTATGCCAAGCTGGCCCACTGAGCTGGCCACCAAAACAGTGCGTGATGATGCACATCTCTAATCCCAGCTCTAGGGAGACTATGAGTCTGAGCTGCATAGCGAGATACTCTACCAAATAAATAAACAAACAAAAAATAACTTAAAAACTTTAATAAAATAGAATTTAGTTCTAATTTTTTGAATCTTCAAGTAAAAAAAAAAACAACCTAACTCAGTACTTGGTTCATAACAGTTATTTATAATTTAATAGTAAAATCAACTATTGCTTTTAGTTTTCAATACCACTGTTTTAAAAATGCAATATATCATTTATTTTAATATGAATTACATGGGCATGACAGTGCTTAAGATTGTGATATATATCTATATATCTATATATCTATATCTATATCTATCTATATATATATATATAGATATATATATATTATGGAAATCCTAAAAAAATGGACAGAGCTACAAACATTTGCAGAGAAGAACCACACAGACAGAAGAGAACATCAATCACTGCATTCACTTGTTTAATGAAAGTGACATATTATACTATGGAACAGTGTTGAAAGAAGACAGAAAAAAAATCCAGATCATTTTTTTGTTCTAAAAAGCTTGAGACTTACTGACTCAGAAGTAGGTCTAAGAAGGATAGATTCTTCTTAGACCCAAGAAGGGTCTATAGAGTGTTCAGGATCTCTCTAATAGATCAGACTTGCAGTGATCTGCCTGTTTACAGTCTCCCAAGAGCTTGGGTTACAGGCACACACCACCACACCCAGTCTCAGTTGCTGTCTCAGCTCACCAGGGGACTGGACTGGTATCACAGGCCTGGGGTTTAAACCCTCCGACCCTGCACTTGCTTGCAAGCTCTTTAATCCACTGAGCTATTTGGTCAGCCCTGCTTTGGCATATTGAGAACAGTTAAAAACTAAGAGAGACGAATAAGTAAACACAATACTCTTACATGATAAAAGGCATATTATTCAGCCCTAAGTGAGAGAATAGAAATGGCACAAGTTGAAATTTATATAGTGTGAATTCAATAGGAGGGAAAATGTTCTAACAAACTAAATAAAATGCAAATCCATAATAAGAGCTGTACACTTGTTGGTCGTGTTATTATGTATTCTATGTAGTTTCTGAGGAAAGTTATACTTATAAACTTAATTTTATCACTCTGCCACTCTGTGTATTCCAGCTGCTCTTGAGTGAATTTACAACGTATGAGATGTGCTGATACATGCTAGCGCCTCACAGCTCCGTGCAGCACAGATCAGGACGGGGTCGACAGCACCGAGCACGGTGCTGCTGTGAACTAGATGTCAGATAGTGACATTAATTACTACAGGCATTTAGTTGTCTCTGAATCACTAAAATTGAAAGACTTCAATTTTTTCTTTGTGTTGCTAAAATTAAGAAATCAATGCAATGTTGGAATTGGCTTTGGATTTTTTTATATCTTGAGTTTTTAACTTTTCCTGAAGCTAAATACCAATCAACATTCGAAGATTTAACCATCTTCAGGTTGAAACTATTTCTAAAACTTTATACATGTGAATATGCATCAATTATTGTCTTATAAATATAATACAAAACTTTTATATAATATTTATATTATATAAGGTACTATGTGCAGAAATGACAAAACTTGGGGGGCATAACTAGGTTATAGTTTTTGCACATAATTGTTTTAATTGTATCAATAAAAATTATTTGATTCACTTATTTTCAAACATTGTTTCCTTGACAAACTCAAATAATGGAATTTTAAAATTCAAATACTTCTAGGGAGTATTCCATAATCTATATTTTCTCCACAATAAATCATATTTCCTTAATCATCATATATCAGAACAAAATATTTTATAGTTAATCAAAATAACTTTTACTGTTAAAGATCAATTGCTTCATTCATGTTGATATACTCTTTTATTTGTTATTCACATGTGATATTCATTGATAAAATAAACCAGTAAGATCTGCAGATAGTTTTTTAGAATTCTGAATAGAGAAGGAGAAAATGGGATTGATGTTTTTAAGCAAGGAAGTGCATTAAAGATTGGAAAAATAATGCTATTTAAGTAAGTTTTAAAGTTTACTGCATTTTGAATATCTGACTTTGAAAAATGACTCGGGGGCTTGAGGTGTATTGTGCCCCAGACAGATGCAGTCATGCACGCACAGGTGTAAAGTTCATAATACTTAACAGGGAGAGAACAAACAGTTCTCATGACCCTATAAATCACTTAACAAACTGAGGAATTTATTCTGATTATTAATAACTTTGTAAGGAGTAAACGTTTGAGTTTTCCTATGTGTCCTTTATGCATGGAAATTGAAAAGTATTAAATATGAATATTCTGTGTAAGCTAGCAACTTACCTAATTTCATGTTTATCCACACTGGAGATGTTCAGCAACTTTCCATCTTGCTTATTAAATAAGAACAGCACAGAGGGGAACAATTTTTTAAGAGGATAAACATGGATTCCTATTATTCCTAATTTATCCAATTATTCTAACATGAACCAATTTTTTAAATACACAAGCTTACTCAAAGTGATCTTTTTTGGTAGTTTTGATTTTGTTTGTTTGTTTTGCAAATTAATTTTTGAAATTTCTAATTCATAAAGCTTTAAGCTGGTGAAAAAACATGGTCTTTCTCCCAAAGGGGTACAAGAAATTGGTGAACAACATAGATCCTCTCTTCTCTCCTAGACCCGATCCTGCACACACATCATTCAGGTCCTCTTGGATATTCAAGATTCATTCTAAAATGGATGAAGATTCATTTTAAAAATAGACTTAGCTCCTAAATCTCCAGTCATAAAATCAATGGTTCAAAAGCAAAACAAAAACAAATTAAAAATAGCAAAACAATTGTCTCTTCTTTGATTCTCAAAGTCTATCTTTTGGTTTACACTAGCTTATCATTTGTGTAGCATATTTCTTATGAAATGAAATCAAATGAAATTAAATAAAGTATATGTGTATGCATGTATTTGTACAATGTAGTGTACAGATATATTCCAATGTCACTTCCTCTATTTTGGTAACTAATAAGACAGATAACATTTAGAAAGTTAGATATGCAGTGACAATATTGAAAACTGACCATCTTACCATATTTTAAGAATATAAAATATCGTTATTTAACTACCATTACCATGATGTTAAATGTTCCAGCCACAGAATCGAAAACTATGCGAGGTAATGAATATTTTAATTAGCAAGATTTAAACATTCCCTAGCATATATATGCTTCAAAGCATCCTGATATATTATATTTATATATATATATATATATATATATATATATATATATATATATATATATATTTACACATTTTTTTTTTTGGTTTTTGTTACAACCAGGGATTGAACTCAGATCCTTGTGCTTGCCAGGGAATTACTTATTCTACTGAGCCATCTCCCTGGCCTCTACATTTAAAAAACATGCTTTTTTATTTTATTTTATATTTTAAAGAGAAAAAACAACAAATTACAAGGAAAAAGACAAAAGTGAAGCAACTAAAAATAAAAATAATGTGTTATTTCAAAACAACAATAGAAAATTAACAATTCCTCTTGTACTAAAATTTTATGTCATCAAACTTGTTGCTCAGATTATCAAATACATGCATGGAAGACCAATCAACTAAATATTAACTCTTCCTTTCAACCAGACATTAGAAATAATACACATTAGAAAAATAGAACAAGTGATTGATATACTGCACATTGCTGTCTTCAGTGTAGTTCCTCAGGTTACTGATATTGGCATATAAAATTGGCTGAAGTGAGAAATTTAAACATTAACTTCTACCTTCTAAAAACTGATAGAAACTAGTAGCACAATCTTGTTAGTGTATAAAATTGCATATTTTCCATTTATTTTTTTACTATCTTTTCTACTTTCCCTCATTTCAATTGTTTATTCCTTGTGTTTAGTTTCTTTCCATTTTACTATATCTATTATGCCTTTCAATTCTATTTACTTTTTTCAGGTTCTTACATTAGGAAGACAGTAAGATGTTCACACACATGGTCTGATTTCAGAGTATAGCCTCTAGTTGCATCCATTTACCTATGAAGGCCTCAAGTTGATCTTTCTTTATAGCTGAGGAATACTACATTGTATGAAAATACCACATCTTTTAACCATTTCTGGGGTGATGGGCATTTGAGCTGTTTCAAAGATTTAGGTCTGTTTATGCTGCTATAAACATGAGTGTACAAATATTGTGGTGGTCGCCTCTTTAACAAATGGTGCTGGAAAAAAATGGTCTTTCCCCCACATGTCAAAAAATAATCTAGATCCAGGACTATCACCATGCACTAAACTAAAATCAAAATGGATTAAAGATTTAAGCATTCAAACAGAAGCACTAAATCTACTAGAAGCAAAACTAGGTGGAAATCTTGAAGACATAGGTGTAAGCAGGGAATTCATGAATAAAAACCAAACCACGTGGGAAATACTCCAAATGATCAACAACTAGGATTTCTTCTGATTGAGAAGTTTCTGCACAACAAAAGAAGTGACCAACAGAATGGAAAGACAACCTACAAATCTGGAAAGAAATCTTAGTCACTCAGACAAAAGACTTCTTTCTAGAACATATAAAAAAATTAGAACCCCAAAATCAAAATCCCAATTGAAAAATGGGAATCTGAGATGGATACACACTTCTCATAGGAAGAAATACAAATGGCAAATAAATACATGAAAAAAGGTTGCACAGCACTGTTCATTTGAGAAAAGCAAATTAAAACAACATTAAAATACCATTTCACCCTAAAAAGAATGGCTATCATGAAGAAATCAACTACTGACAAATGTTGGAGAGGCTATGGGGACAAAAGAACCCTTCTATAGTGTTGGTAGGGGTGAGGCTGGTACAACCACTATGGAAATCTATGTAGAAAGTCCTCAAAAATGCTAGGATTAAAGTATTCTCCTTTTATGTATTTTTTTTTTTACACTACATACACTTTTACCTGTTCATTTAAGGTAAATTTAAAAATAAACTAGAGATCTAAATAATAGCCTTTTTTTTTCTTTTACTATTATTCAGTGCAATCCTGAAAGAATTGTAATTGCCTGAGTACCTGCTGAAGTATATATCTTTGTCTTTGATAAATTCTTGCTAAAGTTTTCCACCCTGTGCAAAATGGTGTTCAAACAGTGAAAAATGCATTAGTCTGGTGGTTCCAAAGACTATGCAGGAGGGCCAGCCAAACAGCTCAGCAGATTAAAGTGCCTGCAAACAGGTGCAGGGACCAGTGATTCAGTCCCTGGGCCTGCAGTGCTGGCACAGCCCTGGGGCACGCTGAGAGCGCAATTGAGACTAGGGTGTGGTTGCTCATGCCTATAATTCCAGCTCTTGGGAGGCTATAAGCAGGCAGATCACTATAGGTCAGTAGTAGTAAGGTAAATGTAAAAATAAGTGAGAGATCTAAATAATAGGTTATTATTATTATTTTTTTTTACTATTTTCAATGCAACCCTGAAAATGGATCACTAGTAGTGATCCACCTGCTTTCACCCTCCCAAGAGGGATATATATATATATATATATATATATATATATATATATATATATATACACACACAACTAGTAGTTATGTGCCTGCTTACAGCCTCCCGAAAGGGTGTAATCTAGTAGTAAGACCCTTCCCTAAAATACAAACAAACAAACAAACAAACAAAAAAAAAAAACAACAACACAAAAAGCTAAGCAGGCACCAGAATCATGTGGAGATCTTTGAAAATAAACCTCATTGGACACTATCCTCAGAGTGGCAGGCTCTGTGTTTGATATGGGACCTGTGATTCTATACTTATGAACATTTCCATTTTTTTTTGATGGGGCCAGTATAGAAACTACATGTGGACAGTTAAGACAAGCAGAGATATCTGAGGCTCCTCCAAAGGTGCGTTATTCTGTACCTGCCCCAAGTATACTGAAACAAGGCTGAGGCTATATCAGAAGCACTACAGTAGCCTAGGAGAAGCTTCCTTTGGCTTCAGGAGCCTTCAGTTTTGAAACTATCACAGATAGCTCTGCCCTGTTACTCCTCTGCAACTTTCCTCTGCCAGGTTGATGAGAAACCCCTCCTGTGCTCATGAGGACCCTATATAAGCAGCTTTCCATGAGTTAGCATGTCAGTCTTGAATAGAGCATTCTGAACTGGGTAACACAATTGGATACTAGTACCAAATGTGGATGGCAGGTAGATCTGGAAACACCAAAGTTTGTAGGCAGCCAGAAAGCAATGAGGAATTGCTGTGAGCCACCATCTCAAGTGACTAGAATGGTCTCCAAAGCCAACCAGTAATTGCCACCCCTGAATAGTAAAGGGTGAGCTGTTAATGGTAAAAGAGTGACACTTTGTGAATGTATGATTTCTATACAAATTGAGCAAAAGGACCCAGAGCTGATTTTGAATAGCAGCCTGTAGGTGTATCCACCCCTTTAGAGGGTCTTGAAGCATAAGCCAATGGTGAAAGTAAATGTTGGTCTTTTGTGGGGCTAAGCATGCCCCCAGCCAGGAGCAGAATACTAACATAGAGTGTGTTCTCAGATCTGGTCAAGGTGAGCTCAGTTGGAGGCATGTATAAGATCTGAGTGATTTTTCATTCCTCCCTGCCCCTCTACCTGGTTGTGGGGGTCTTTCAGCTGAAGTATTTTCTGTGACCTGAAAAACTCATTTTTATTTCTGACTTGAAGTCCTTAGCCTTTAAAATGGGGTTTATTATTGGTTGATAGGGAGTCCCTTGAGAATTTTCACTTTATTCTTTTCATTGCTTAGATCTTGTAACTGAGTTTGGGCTTTCTTGAAAAAAACTGTTATTATTTTTTAAGATCCTAAATTTTAGCTGTTATTATACAGTAATTGCAAATAAATATTTTGGAGCTAAATGGCTCAGGCTCAAACCTCACTTTTGCTGATTTCTGTTGGAAATGGTTGAATTCCTTTTTCTGAATCTGAATCTAAATATGCAACATAATATATATAGAAATAATCCACTCTATGTATTTCCTGTAAGTGTTTCATGAATTAATGAATGTAACAATTTCAGAATCATACCTGTAAGATAGGTCATTAGAACTGTGGTATCTCAGTTCACAAATTTATGTTTTTTCTACAATTCTGATTGCAAACTGAATTGGACAAGAATGAAATCAAACTTGGTAGATATGTTCAATGTTGACCTTATAGGTAAATTTGAATCAGATCTCATTAAATTCAGTTGTGACCAGAATTTTTGAAAGGAGTAAGTTTCATTACTGATATTCCACTCATAAATGTGTGATACTACTATCACCAGACTATATTATCCCCAATGGCAGCAAGTGAAGATTCAATAATATTGTTCTATGTATTGTAGTGGGTATGGAGTCTTGGTAGTCTTGGTGCTGCTCTCAGTCTTTTGGACTGAATGACCAGAAAATTTGCAGTTGAACAATTATGTTATCAAGAAATAAATCAATACAGTCATATGTTCCTTCTTACTCATTATAGACTGCTTACATTTTTAATCAGCCTCTATGTGGTGGCAGTTTGATGTTTATAGGAAACAGCAGAAAGTAAAAATTTTTTAGAACCCTGCACCATATCTCATGCTCTCTTATTATTAATATCCTCCACTAGGATGTCTTATAGCTGATGAACAAATATCAGTACACATTATCTACAGCCTTTGGTTGATGTTATGCTGTTTCTGTTGTTCAGTTCTATGGGTTTTGACAAATATATACTAAAACGAATCTATTATTATTCTCAATAATATAGATTGATCTCACCACTAACGATGTCTTCTGTTCCATGCATTCCCCATTCCCGAACTTTTCCCTAACAAGTACTGATCCTTTAGCCATGTCCATAATATTGCTTTCAAGAATATCATATGGTTAAAGTCCCATGGTATTCAGCCTTTGAACTGGCTTCTTGGACTTGGTGATACATATTTAAATTTCTTTTACATATTTTCATGGACTTGATAATTCTTTTCATTTTATCTCTGAATGATATTCCATTGCTTGTGTACTTACCTACTTTTTATGAATGAAGCTACTAAGTTTTACTGTAGGGTTGATAATTTCCTTTTACTCCTTTGGATAAATACCTAGTAAAATACTTGCTGCATTATATGGTAAGTAGATGTTGAGCTTTGTAATAACTGTCTTCCAAAGTGGTTGTGCCATTTGAATTTCTACTAGCAATGATTTCAGTTCTTGTTGTTTCATAGTCTCATCAGCCTTTGTTGACTTCCATATTTTCAATTTTAGCAATTCTACAGCATGCATATGCTTGCATTATTAAGCTTTTCATGCACATAAGATTTCATCTTAATTTCACTTTAATTTGTGCTGGGAGGGCCATAAACTTCTGATTCACACTAGTGTGTCTAGTATCAGAGGTTTTTTTCAGGATTCTAGTTGCAAATCAACCACAAGGCATCTACTTCAATCAAGAACACCAATAGAGGTACTTGTTAAAACAACACCAGCACTATCTGAGGAAACTCTAATTAATTTTGGGAAGAAAGCAAAGCAGAAAAAGAACTGATTTTAGACCTTATTGCTTTTGGATATATAGAATTTCAAACATCTATCTTCATAGCACAGCATAGGAAGAAGAGAAAGAATCAGGGGCCAAGTGTCATTGGTTAATGCATCTGATCTGCCACTACTTATTCTTGATCTCAAGCAAGTCATTTAACCTCTGGAGCCTGAGAGAGTTGTAGTACATGCTTTACATTCTCCAAAGTCCTGTGATTCTAAAATCAGTCTTACCAGTGCAATACCAGTGTAGAACAAGGGAGAGAGAGCCCATGCTTTGAGACAAGCACTATGCTTCATCAGGCAAAATAAAACCCTCATGAATCACTGACAGCCTTTGAAGTGCATGAGAGTTGTGACAGGTGGCCTAAGGTAAAGTTCTTGCTGGAAATGTTGAAAATTTCAAAAACGAGATCCATGCATTTTCACAACGCAAGCACAGGGATCATAGCAAACAGAGCATCTTTGACTGGGTTAGAGAATTTGTGATTAGCAGCTGCATAGCAGTGGGGATTTTAAGAAAGGGATGAATTACACCCATTTCAAGATTCCTGATTTACAGAAATGTTCTGTCATGCTAAGAGTATTTAACTTTTTTCCATTTTGTGTGATATTAGGAGAATTATATGTCAAGCAAATTAAAAATTGAATGGGGTGAAGAGGGACTCAGAGAAGGGCAGGGGAATGATGGAAGAAAAGGCAGCACCCAGTAGGATGATTACATACTATGCCCGTGGACGGTGAAATCAACCTTCCCTTTGAGGGTGAATGTTTGACATGATATTGCTGGGAACAAAGAAGGCAGTTAACATTAAGAAAATGAAGGGTATCCCTTAAATATTACTGTCACACATCTTTATCTGCAGTCACACTTCCCACAGAGCTAATTGGTCATTCTGGAAAAGTCACTAGGGACATGAAGCCAAATACTTACAAGTGGAACTCTGATGATTTTTACAGACTTCCATGGGTCACAGAGTTGTCTTTAATGATAATCGCTGGCTATAATAACTCTTTTGTATTAAAGGATACCTGCTCATCCGTTAGGCCATTTTAAACTTTCTGTAACAACCCCCATGAACCTTTCTCAGTGTCTTCATTAAGCTGTCATCTCTGGCTTCCCATGCTGGTGGTGGGGCAAGCGAGGCCTCATCATAATGAAAGCAAGCTGCCGCAGTACAGCACGAAGATGTCACACCACTGCATGGGGCGCCTGAGTGCGGTGACAAATCTACCTCCTGCTGGAGAATGGCTCAAGCACAACAGGAGATTATTTTAATACACTTACAATAATGAGGAAGTTGAGTACATCAGCAAAGAATTCCTCTTTACCATAGTCTCTATGCGAGAGCTCAGCCATCTTCACAAGAAGCTTCTGAGGTCACTCTCGGGGAAATGTATATTCATGACTGAGAAAATAGCATGGAGCAATAGTACATGGTACACTTTTATGGTATAGACCAAAGCGTAACACATCTCTTGTCATACTATGTTGGGCAGAGCTCAAGCACATGTCTCCTTTAGTGATGAGAAACTAGTCTTCAACAGGTGAACATTTTTTGTAGTGCAGCTCCACACTACAAAAGAACATATGTACTTTTTTGGACATGAAGTGACCATAATCATATTACACTAGTTAGAGTAATTATATATTATGGGTCATTATGGATGAGGCATGCTTCATAACCCTTGTTGCTGGAAGAGAATATGTAAATATTAAATATGAATATTTTATATGGTATAGAAGCATTTTCTTACACATTATGAGAAAAGATGCTTCAGTGACTACCTTCTCCCATGATCACAGTATGAAATCTTAGAGTCCCTGCTCTGATCTCAGCTCGCCTGGTTCTTCCCACATATTACTGCATTAATCAGTGAAATTCTGAGCCACCCCTCAGAGGACTAGCAGGTACAGGGGCTTGTGTCACTTTTGTGGACACATTCTCTTCTTTGGCTATTCACTGTCCTTAGTAGACAGAAGGAATGGGGTATTGCACTTCGGACGAAGCTCAAGAATGTTTTATGTACTGGAAACTTTTGTTTTTCATTTTAGCCAATATTGATCTAGAGATTTATATCAATTTTAACCTTTCCTATTTAGGGTGCTACATTTGCCTGATTTTTTTTTTTTTTTTTATGTTCAATAAGACCTTGATGGTCATGTTCCACTAATTGAAGCCTCTAGTATAGCATTAGTGTTTCTCCCTCATGCCAAATGACATTTTTCACTTCTCCAAAACTAAAACCTTTGTTCATTTTCTACCTGAAAACACTCATAGATCGTATACTGTTCAGCTTTCTCCTTGCTGACACAAATACCAGATACTGCATCTTGAAGAGCAGAAGTTTATTAGGCTTGTGGTTTTCGAGGCTTCAGTTCATGGCTGGCTCAACACAGAAGCACTGCAGAGGACCTGTACAGTGGAGCAAGGCTGCTCACTTCTCTGCAGCCAGGGGCAGGACACAGGATGAGAGCACTGGGTAGAGGGCAGGGGCACGCAATTTGCAAAATGGGACAAGGAAGCATTGATGTATAGCTATTCCCTAAAACTTTGTCTTTAGCAAAATATTTTCTTCCATGACATGGAGGCTGTGACATTTCATGTTGATCACCAGCTTAATTGCTTTGAAAGCCATCTAGGAAGTTAGCGAGGTACATTATTGGGTGTGTCTGCAAGGATGATGGAGGCATAGCCATGCAGTCTTTGTCTCTCTCCTTGCTTCCTGCTACTTTCCAGTTGGCCTACACCTCCCTGCGCCATCTCATTTTGCATGCAAGGAGCTTCTTTTGGGAATCTATTCTGTATTCTTCTGTTGTAAGGTGTGCTTCCACAGTATTGATATTGTTTGTTATTTTCTTCTCTGACAGTGTGGAGAATGCAGTTCACTGTCAGCTCTAAATGACCATCATAGTTTGCGGATGCCAATTTTTGCTCTGTGTGTTTGCTTCTGACTGTTCTGATGCTATCTGTTCCCCACAGAGCACTCAATGACCCCTTTATTTTTATTTATTTATTTATTTATTTATTTATTTATTTATTTATTTATTTTTTGTCTTTCTGAGACAGGGTTTCACTATGCGGTTCAGGCTGGCCTTAAGCTCATTTTGTAGCTCAGGCTGGTCTCGAACTCACAACAATCCTCCTGCCTCAGCCTCCCAAGTGCTGGGATTACAGGCATGCGCCACCACGCCCGGCACAATGACCCCTTTATAACATAGATCAGGTTATTTCACTCCTTGCCTGAGCAATGCTTCCCCTTTCTGTTCACGTTGAACATCAAAGAGGATCTTAGTGATTTATGAGGTTCTGGTCAAGCTCTTAATCACCATGTAAACTGCCAGGTATGTCATAGAGCTGTTATATATTTTATGTAGAAAATTAAGATATGGTTGTAAAACAGGGGATGTGTGGGATGCATGGTTACTATTTTGGTAGAATAGTGCTGTATACACTGGCCATCTTGCAGATATTCTGAGAGTGCCTGGGAACTTTCTGGGGCTCTTTATCTCCATTGCATTTTAGGCTTAATATATGAAGTCATTTCATTATGATTTTTTTTCATTTATTTTTATTTTATTGAAATACAAATGTCAATCAGACAGTTTTAAGACACCTTAACCATACAGATTCGATGAATTAATACATTGCAAACTGTTTTCATAATGTTTTGGTATTGTACAAGGTACATACATGATATTATATTTACAGATATTATTTTAGCAGATATCTCTTATCAGTGAATTAAGAGTGTAGTTGCTTATCTTATTTTTTATACCTAATTATATCAAAAATTCAATAATTATTTACCTAGTGGATGACCATAGTACTAAAAGCCGACATAATATCCTGTCCAGCCACCATTAGTGCAGATCTTGCCTCTCAAAGAATTATGTAGAAGCACAGCGTTATCTATCCCAACTGTACTGTCTATACACACATCATGATGTTTTCCTTCTACAACCCTTCCTTTGTCTACACCTGTCAAAAGTGGGCACTCCATTGACATTCAACTAACTTAGGTGCTTGAACTCGACACCACAATCCAACACAGTCCAGCATTCCACAACAATAGTGAGCTATTCAAAGAAATTGTAGACCATATCCATTTATATCTCAGCTTAATATTATGGGCTCACGATGTATACTTCATTTTTATACTTTTCTGCTGGATGGTTAAGACCTAGGTAGATCAAAACTTATATACCAACACAAGAACTTTATATTTCCTATGTGGTCATTGAAGTCCTCTCAGGGTTTATCTTGTAGTCCTGTACATTGTTCTGTAGTTCCTTTGTCTGTGTCATCCATGTGGATGAGTCATGGCCAATGCTTGACCAGATTGCTCTCTGTGAGAGCTTGAGAGAAAGTTTTCTCTTCATGTGACTCTCCCCAGGCACACTTTAGAACTTCAATCTCTTTCATTATGATTTTAACTAGGAAAAATGATTAATGTTCAACAGATTTTCTTTTATTATTTAGTCAAATACCCATAGAGAAGGAAGTGGGTTTTTTGTTGTTGTTGTTGTTTTGTTTGTTTGCGAAGTCAGTATTCACTAGTGTATCTATAAATGATTATTTGAAATAATTTAACAGGTGAGATATACTTGAAAGAAATTCATGCTGGTCTAGTCTCCTCCATCCATGCCTATCAGAAGAAAACTGCACAACATTCATTTTAAAATACAACAGGAACACATATGGCTTTTAAGCTTTGGAGCTGGGTCATAGTCAAATTGCCCTTCCCTGCTCATTTCAAAATTATTGATATGCTTTATTTCTTTAAACAAGCATCCTAATTCCAAAATAATTGGTCACAATTATCTTTCCTCTCTCCATATGTTTATGCTTAATGAGATCTTTACAGGGAAATAACCATTTGCAGAAAAGATTATTGCTGCTGTTTGCATGTGACAGTTGTTCAATAAATTTGATGGTTGTCTAAATAAAAATGAGGTTTTTCTCTCTTCTCTTTCTTTCCATTTTTACTTTGAAACATGTACTAATATTTAGGAACAGATGACTAAAGCCAGCAGAATAAAACCCAGATAAGTAAAGACCATTTTGCTGCACTTACTTCATAACCATTAACAGTTTTAAAGTACTTATTTTCAAAGATTTTAATATGAAAGGTTTATTTTTACAGTCCTATGATGGACCTATTCAACAGGAAAGAATCAATGAAGAATAAAATAATCTACTAATAAAACTTTTATAAGGTAGAACTGACAAATATGTTAAGAAACTTTTTTTGAAGCTTTATTGAAAGCAGATAGAGGTTGGTGAGATAGCTCAGCAGTGTAAAGTGCCTGCTTAGGCAAGTGTAGGAACCAAGGTTTGATCCCTGACCCCACATCCACATGCTGCACCAGCCCTGCTTCCCACGGTTGGCTGAGCCATCCACAAAGCAAAGCAAAACAAAACATAAAACATAACTTTTGAGATGCCTTGTCAAGAAAAAAAAATAGTTATTCCAATTACATAATAAGAAAGGAAATAGGATGGTTAAATTTAATTATATTTAATTGATTGTTGAGAGCCACCTAAGGATTACTATATATGTTCTGGTTGAGTGTGGGTTGGTCACAGAAACACGCCTTTGAGCTGTCACTGGCACCTTCCTCTCTACTGCTGTTCCCTGCCCTGTTACCTGGCAGCCCTGAACTAAGCCACTTTGCTCCATCACACTCTTCTGCCCTGAAGCCATCTCTCCATGCACTAAATTTCCTGATGCCTTCAGCCAAATTATGTGTCTCTTTTCAATTTTGAGTATCGATATTGTGTCCCAACACTGGGAAGCTAATGCATGACATCCATATTTCATAAAAAACAAAACATTAAATACTTCTAAGATAGATACTCAATTCAATGCAAGATTTAAAGCAGATTGAACAAAATAAAAATGAAAAACATAATTGCATCAAGATAAATACAAAGCATAGCATTTTACATATGAAAATCTTTTAATTTATAAAATAACTTCTAAAATGATTGCCTCAAAGTGCTTTAATGTAAATTTTGCATAATTTTTAAAATAAATTTGTTTGCATTGTATTCTACTAGAAACACAAATTATCCATCTAATATAGCCGCATACATTAGAGCGTAAACAAGTATTATGTGCTCACACATTCAGTGCTTCTCATGGGAACCATTCTTGTGAAAATCATAGTCTGAAAAATGGATATGATACCATAATAAAGAATGATAGAGGCTGGGGAGATAGCTCAGTAGCAAGAACAAAGACAGGGTTTTTATTGTTAATTAATTAACTATTTTTTTGAATTAATACAACACTACTATTTGAGTGTGCAATCTAAGTAACACATTGATCAAAACAAGCAACACAATAGTGCTTTAAATTTTACATGTGGGTACAAGAAGTCTAATATGCCCAAGCATAAATAACTAGTATTATTACCACTAGCGTTCCCTGATATCTCTCATAAATTAATTATTGAATACTAATAATGTCAAAGAAACTGCTCAATAACTCTATTTAAGTTTTATAAAAAATCTGGGACTTTAGAGGTAGGGGTAGTGTTTAACTGCTGAACTCATATTTTATTTTATTTTATTTTTCTAATACTTTTAGTCATTTTAATGAGAAAAAAAGATATAACAGTGATGCAATAGTTTCAAAACAGGTTAGTAGGATGTTTACAATAATTAATACATTGCTTATTGTTGTCTTCCTAGTAGTTATTCAGAGAACAAGATGAAGAAATGATATCTTGTCTAAACAATATTAGTACAAACTTATTCTCAGTGAACTAAGACAAAGTAGCCATATATGTATCTTTACTTTCTTGTGCATATATATATATTTATATATATATATATATATTTTAATTTTTCCTTCTTTTTTTCACATCAAAACTATCATTTATTTACACTGTTGTGAAGTTAGTAATGACACCAGGTTGCATAACAACTGATAACAAACCTTAAGCAGACAGAATGCTTATCCAAGGAGTGAGTAACTTGTTTGCTTTAGGTACTGGGTCAGGTCCCACCTACATATATTTAATCAACTGCCTAGCTTCATGACTCCCAACATATCCCCCTTTTTTGTTTGGTCTTTTCAGAGATGGGTGTTCCACTGCAGTTAGAGAAGCTAACTTCTCTAACAAGTTTTTGGAGAAGTCTTTAAAGGATCTTTTCATACTTGAAATCAGTCTAAAGATTGTAGGTACTTGAATTCAGCAAAACAACCTCAGAAAGTCTGATATTCCAAAATAGTAGTGGCTTAGCAGCAGATTTAGAAATTTTCAGAAGTTGTTGATGTGAGCCTTTACAGCTCAATATATTAATATAGCTTTACTTTTCATACCTCATGGTATACTTTTGTGCTGTATGGTTAAGACCAAGTTAAAGCAAGACCTATATAACTAAAAATATAACTTGCTATCTGATAAAGTCAGTCAAACCCCCTTAGGATTTACCCTGAAACCATGTACAGCATCTTATAGATATTTTGTCATTGTCAGCCACATGGATGAGTCACAGCCATTGCTTGATCAATTTGCTCTCTGTGAAAACCTGAGAGAAATTTTTCTCTCTAGGTGACTCTCCTTAGGTACACTGCATTGTTGATCACTTTCCTTTGTGGTCTCATAATTTCCTTGATCAGAAAATTTTAGACACCATTGAGTTATAGGATGTCACAGAACAGATCCCCAGTGCTGTATGCTGTACCAGCCCCAGCACCTGGGAACACTGTGCCCGCCACCAACATTGGGAGTGATGGCACATGGCTATCATATCAGTGCTGGGGAGGCTGAGACAGGAAGATCACTAGGAATCTGAGATTCATAGCAAGACCCTGTACTGAATAAATAATTAGATAAATAAATAAAAGTTTAAAACATTTAAAGAGAATAATATTATTTTATTTATTTTTAAAGATTATTTATTTATTTATTTAATGTATTTGGTTGTTACAGGGCCTCACTAAGCAGCTTGGAGTTGTACTGATCTTCCTGTTTTTCAGACTTCCCAGTGCTGGGATTGCAGGTGTATGTCACTATGTCCTGACTATGCCTGGAGGTGCAAACTGGCATGGCATATGGTGCCAGGGGTTGAACCATGGTCCCAGCTTCTTTAATTCACCGAGCTATCTCACTAGCCCCTACTTTAAAAATAAATGATTTATTTATTTGGTAAAAGGACCTAGCTATACAGCTTGGACTCTTTGCTCTTTAGCATGTACTACTGGGGATTGAACCTGGGCCCTTGCACTTGCCATGAAGGCATTTAGACCACTGGGCTACCTCCCTGACCCAAATATAATACATTTTAAGTGGGCTTTATTTCAAAAAGAAATAGTTTAATATGAGGAAAGTTACCACTATCATGAAATCAAAGTTAGAGATGTGAAGTGCCCTCAGTAAATAAAATGATAATCTGTGATAAGATAAAATCTAGACTTTCAGTTTTCATTTCAAAATACAGAGGTAAAAGTTTTCACCTTTGATACAAAAAAAGACACTGCAACTTAATGACTTTTATTGAATCACTGAGAGAATTGAGGTCACAGAACAAATGATTCATCTCAACTCTGAAAAGAAAAGGACTGATGTTCTACTTTAGAAATGAGGAAAAAAGCAAATTAAACAAAATTAGGAGAGAGTAAGAAGTTATTACACATTCAAGCAGAAACTATAACCCAAGGGAAAAAAAAGCTCTTTCTTTAAAATAATGAAAAAATTTGATAAAGTACTTGGTAGACAGACAGAGAGAGAGAGAGAGAGAGAGAGAGAGAGAGACAGAGAGAGAGAGAGAGAGAGAGAGACAGAGAGACAGACAGACAGACAGAGAGAGACAGAGACATACAGGGAGAGAGACATTAAATTATTAGAAATGAAAGAAAGGATATAAGTACTGATCCAATGGTTATTAAAATGTTAATAAAGGAATAATAAGAACAACTGTAGCTTTAATAAATTTGAAAACTTACTTAAGATGGACCAGTTCCCTAAAAAACAAAGTCTAAAGCTTACTCAGAAAGGATGAAATAATCTGAATGACTTAATACCTGTTATGGTTTGTGTCTGATTGTCACCTCAAAGCCTCATGTGGCCATGGGGGAAGACTTCTAGAGTTTGGGATTAACTCAAGATCCACTGGGTTTATGGGTGTGAGTGCTTCTGGGATTATAGGTGTGAGTACTGGGCCAAATAGTCTAAATGCAGTTTAAGACGGACTTGCTCTCTGTAGTCATTGATGGTACTACTTCCCCATTTTCCTCTTTGCTTTTTGCCTCTTTGTTCTCGGCCATGTGCCACTCAGCCATGGAGCCAGCTGTGTGTAGACTGAAACCTTTAGTAACTGGGAGCTAAATAAAGCTTTCTTTCCTTCATTTTGGGTATCAGGTATTTGTCTCAGTAATCAGAGGAGAGCAACTGAGACATGTTAAATAAATTTTACAAGGTATATTTACAAACTTTCTAGGAAATATGACTGTAGTTCTATATAACTTTTTCATGAAGTCTATCAAATATTAAAAACCAAACAATGTAATGAATACTAGATACATATTCTACTGAAAATAGTGAACTAGTAACTTTTCACAGATAATTCTGTGAGCAGCTAGAATTATTGTAACATCAAAATCAGATGAAGACAGTTTAAAAATATAAATAAGTAAACAGAAATAACTCAAAAACCTCAGCACAGAACACAGAAATCCTCTATAGAATATTAGAAAATCAAATAAAAAAGGATTATACACCACAATCTGTGGAGCTAACCCAAGGAAATTTGAAACAAGTTCAATATTTTAAAATAAATCAGTGAATTCCATGTAGGGGAGAGTTTTCTGAAGTCAACATCCATTCATGATTTAAAAAAAAAAAAAAAAAAAACCTCCATGAAGAATCAATGTAGGAATTTCCTTAACCTAAAAATAAATAATCACAAAAATCCTACCACATCATTCTAAATATAAGATCTGAATATTTTCCCTGTGGGATCAGAAGATGTCAGTGTTTAATATCTTTATTAATAGCATAAAATTAATAGCATAGTGCTGGAAGTATTTATTCTGTGATTTAAACTGTTGCTGATCCTAACCTGGAAGTCCAAAATTCCTTGGCTTCTGTCTCTTTCCCATCTTGCTTTCTCCAGTCCTTCATGGTTTCTCCTGGAAACGGATCCTTGGTCATCACCTTAACCTAAGGTTGCTTGTCTCAGAATCTGCTTTAGTATCGCTGAGCTTTAGACCATAGCCTTAGATCACACTCTCCTCATTGTTTTGACACTTTCTGTGTATTCTCCATTGTATGAATATTTTCAAATCACTATTTTAATAATCATTTCATGTTTATGGTTTTGTTGGGACTGAGGAGATAACTCAGCACTCTAAGCACCTGCCTGGCAAGTGCAAGGACCTGGGTTCAATCCCCAGTACAACATACCATGTAGGCCCTGTGTTGTGCTGGCCACCGAGACCCAGCATGGTGGCACCTGCTTGTAATCCCAGGCAGCAGTGGAAAGGCTGAGACAGGAGCGGTCACTATGAGTCCAAGCTGCATAGCAATACCTTGTTCCAAATAAATGAATAAATGAATGAATGAATAAATAAATAAATAAGTATTCATGGCTTTGTTTTACATATCTTCTCTTTTGCTAAAAAAGATATATTTAAAATCTGTTACCCTTATATGTCCATCCTGTGTCTTCTGTGATTTGGCATTGTTCATGTCCTACTGTAAATTTTAAACTATGGTAAATAACACTGTATAAGCTGGGCGTGGTGGCGCAGGCCTGTAATCCCAGCACTCGGGAGGCTGAGGCAGGAGGATTGTTGTGAGTTCAAGACCAGCCTGAGCTACAAAGTAAGCTTAAGGCCAGCCTGAACTGCATAGTGAGACCCTGTCTCAAAAAAGACCAAAAAAAAAAAAAAAAAAAAAAAAAAAAAAAAAAAAAAAAAAAAAAAAAAAAAAAAAAAAAAAAAAAAAAAAAAAAAAAAAAAAAAAAAAAAAAAAAAAAAAAAAAAAAAAATAACACTGTATATATAGCTCAGCTCTTTGGAGCCCCGGAAATCTTTCATGGCTTTATGTTTATCTAGGAATAAAATTACTTAGCTATCATTTATTTATTTGATTAATTTGACTAAGTAATGCTACAATTTCACATAATGGTGTTATTTCCAAAGTCAGTGCATGAGAGTTCCTGTTTCCCACATTCATACATATTTTACAGCAACAACAGAGGGAGTCTATAACAGAGCTTGTGCTGCACATTTGTAGTACACAGTTTTCTAATTTTGTCAGGTTTACAGATAATCTACAATGTTCTACACATGCAAGTTGTAAGAAAAGTTACACATTAAATCTGTGTTTTTTTTGTTTGTTTATTTTTGTGCAGGATCTTACTACACAGCCCACACTCATAGTGATCCTCCTGATTTCTGCCACCCTAGTGCTGGGATTACAGGCATGCACCACCATGCCTGGACTCCATCACCGGCTCAATGCACCTGAAGTGGGGCTGGCACGGCATGCAGAGCCAGGGATCAAACCTTGGCCCCTGCGCTTACCTAAGCAAGCACTAAGTCTGCTGAGCTATACTGATGGCCCTTACACATTGAATCTGAATTCTTACATCTTATCTATCTAGTTTGCTTATCTCTTGTCTACTCAGAGGAGGTAACTGGGCAAAGCCTTGAGCAATGGCCAGCTGTGGTACTGAGGTTCCCCATGGAAGTGACTGGAAATTTCACGCCTTCCAGGAGTAGCAGCACACACAGTGCACCATGGCTCCTGTGAGCAAGGCAGTTGGGCCTGGTGAGATCATAGGAATGCAAGAGCGTGTTGCTGTGGGATCCATGAACCTAACTTCATGAAAGAAGAAACTTAGAAAGAGAGCCTGGAATATGTGAATGCTTATGGGAAAGCAAAAACGCTAAGGAATTACGCAGATAAAATTAGCTATCAGTTTAAAACCTGAACTCTATTTGAGGTAATTTGCAAGGTCCAGATAATTAAAAGATAAACTTAATCATAAATTTGTATTACTGTAAGACATTGTATAGAAAACACTTTATAATATTATATGAGTAATGTTTGATAAATATGAAAGAAACCATGATGTTTAGAAACAGAAGTATCTAGAGTACCTTGTGGAATTATGCAGACATTTAGCAAAAATAGCTACTATTTCAAAAACTGAAATAAAATTTTTTGCCACTTATAATCCAGCTAATTTTTTTTTTTTTTCAGAACCAGGGATTGAATTCAGGTCCTTGCATTTGCCAGGGAAGTGCTTATTCCACTGAGCCATCTTCCTGGCCCAATCCTGCTAATTATTCAAAAATATATTTTGATACTACTAGGAAAAATTAAGAAAATGGGTAGGGTCAACCAGATAGTCTGCTTAGCAGACTAAAGCACTTGCTTCAACAAAGAGCAGTGGCCAGGGTTCAATCCTCAGCATGCTGTGCCAGCCCTGCCTCCAAGGTGCCAGCCCTGCCCCCTGGGGTGCACTCAACCTTGGGTGATTGAGACTGGGTGTGGTGGCACATGCCTGTAATCCCAGCACTTGGGAGATGAATCCGGTCTATGTAGTGAGATCCTATACACCCTGTAGACCCTGTCCTAAATTTTAAAAAAAGAAATGGGTAGAAGACATTTCCCAAAATGACAAAAGGTGGCCAATAAAGGTATTCAACTATACTACTTTGACAGTACAATTAGAATGGGATAGATCATTCCATCTAACAATAAACTGCATGGGACAGGAAACATGGTCACTCTCCTGGCCTGGCTATGTGATTAAGTGAACTGTAGCAAGAGCAACTTTTCAGTGTGTATCAAATTTTGTAACATTCATATTTTTGATTAGTGTTTTGGAGTATATCTATGGAAATACCAGCACAGCATGTGTGTTCAAGGATGTAGTAATTGTTGAGTTCAGCAGACCTTCGTTTCAGGAAGGACTATCTTTCTCCAGACCATAATCAGCATTGATTAAGGGCTCCTTGCTCAGTCACTCTTCTGACTTGGGGTTGGCTGGAAGATGACAATTCAGATCACCCAGAATTCTTTTGTGTTAACAACCATAGAGAGTTTCCTCTGGAGACACGCCATATATAATTACTTCCTGAAAGACGTCTATAAGATAGTGTCACAAAATAAGTAGCTTAAAAAAAAACAAACAAAAAACAGAAATGTATCATCTCACAGTATTGGTGGTTGAAAGGCTCAAGGCCCCATCTGAAGGTTCCAGAGTCAGGCTCACATCTACCCCTGTTCTTGGCTTCTCATATTTCCAGTAATCCTTGGAGTTTTAATATATCCCTGTTATATCTACCTTAGGTGACACTGTCCCTATATTTCTGCACATTAATGTCTGTCTTAGTCATTTTCCTTATACTGGGACAGAATACCCACACTCACACAACAGGGGAGAAGTTCATTTGGGATTACAGTGTCAGTCCATGGCTCACTCTCCACAATACAGGAACAGAAAGGCAGAAATTCATGGTGCAGAAAGACACTCTCCTACAGCTGCCAGAAGCTGCAAGAAGAGCAGAGCTGGTGGCCTCCTCTTACCCTCCCATCTGGTAACAGCAAGTCCATCAAGGACTGCGGCACTTGCTCCCATGATTCATTCACACACCAAGCACATGAGAATGGGGGAACTCTTTAGTTCTAAATTTAACATTGAGTCTCTGCAGATATGGGTCTCTATGCCTCTTCATTTATAAGGACACTTTTGAGATAGGATCCACCTTATGGACTTCATCTTAACTATGACACACACTAAAAGTTCTCATTTCCAAATCAGGTACACTTAGAGAAAGGTTGCTCCGTTAGGTCCTCTGCATACTTACATAGGGGATCTGATTCAACTCATGCCCTTAATAAGCTTCCAGTATGCAAACCAGGTAAAGGTAAGTTAAAAGCTAGACTAGGCTTTATCTCTAAAGACAAATTAATATATGAGAATGAAGTATAAATTTAAATATTAGACATTGTCTACATTGTTTCTGAGTTATTTTAATAATCTGTTCATCCAGACTATAAAACTATTTATTTAGAAAGACATTATAGTGATGCACAGATATAATGATTAGCAGTATCTCAAACAGTTTGTGTGTTGTCTGCTGACTTTATTGTGAGCTTCTAGTTTTCTAAAATTTTTAGAAAATAAATTTTGGTTAACAATTTTTAGTTCATTTCTGGGATAGCCATTGAATGGGAAAGTTCTTCAAACAGATTCACAAATAAGAGGAATGTTATTAGCCACTACCTATAATATTGATCCAGATCAAGTTGCATAAATGCCTTATTATTTTTTTGTGATTTTCTTGCCACACTGCTTAATTCTTGCCTGAATGGTTTCACACAAAGTATAATTGCCCATTACAGGATGACTATGGTAGTGTTTTTGAGGAATTCTCTGGCCACTGTTACCACACAAACAGCTTAATTATTTGACTACCTGACATGGTTACCTATTTTGGATAAATGTTAGTTTTTAGGGTTTTGCATAAAAATCAGAGTAGCATATCATAAGAAGGCTGCCACAAAAACTGAAAGAGTCTGGAAAAAGGAAATCTACCAAATTGTTTCCTCAAATATTCCTTCTTACTGCTGGACAATTAAAAAGTAAGCATTCAGTAGTTATATTCAGTACTCTCTATTCAAACATCTCTATCCCCATGTAGAGAGGCTGATGGATTATGGTATCATAATATCATAAAGTTGCATAAATATCATGGCGTTACAGAAAATTGGCTTAAAATCTTATAAACAAACCATCACAAAAATTGCTTAAAATCTAAAGAAAAGGAAACATTTATCTTGTGATTATTAACACGCCTTTTTCAAGATTGAACTTTTTTTCTCTTCATGAAACAAAATTTTTGCTGAGTCTGTTAAAATCATTTACAGTAAATTGCGCTCCCTCTGTGCATAACACCTGATTTCATATATTGCCCTGCATGAGATGTTATCTCCCAGGATGCACAGAAGAGTTGCCAGGCTCAGCTAAAACAAAACCTAGTTGCTCTGACACTAAACATCTGGCAGAGTGTTTACTTGTCCTATGGCTTTTAAAAGTGAATACACAATATCAGCTGTTCCTATGAAATTAGTTTTCTAATCAAAAGTGGTTAAGATAATTTAATCATCAATTCAGCAATTTTAGTGTCAAATAAAATATTTCAAAAAATCTTTTTTAACTAACAGAGATAAAGGCAATTGATATAATTTTAGTTTAACATCAACCATAGTGGTTAAAGTATTTGATTCTATGTCTCTTTTTGGAAAAAAAAATAACCTGTTTATACTTTATTTCATAATTTATACTCATTCCTGAAAAAGACTGAGATAACACAGTTAATTATTTCTATATTTTAACTTTATAGATGAACTTTTTAAAAGTAGATTTGGCTTTTATGTAGACTAGTAGCTAATGGCATTATTCTCTGCTTTTATGCAGTTTTTATTTTATATTGATTTATTATACTTGTTGCTACCATGAATCAATAGATGATTAAAACATAGTCTCAGAAATGATGTTATCTTCTTTCTTCAACAGTTTTCTGTGATCTGGTCTAACATGGAATCAAGTTTAGAATTTCCACATTAAACTTATAAACCTGTATATAGTACCCACTCAGACATGAATGAGACCAGAAACAAATTTTCCTATTTAACTTCCTCTATATATTCCTACACATCAATTTAAATCATATTTGGCAGATTTTTAACTATGTTCTTGTTTTTATTTCAGCACACTAGGCATGGAAACCTTCTTAACTGTTCTCAGTGGTTAGGGGTTGTTAATGTCATTGTAAATTATGTCGTCAGACTTAAAACCAAACTCCTGCACATTGTTCTTCTGTTTGTCATTGTCTTTTTGTCCAAATCACTGTTCTTTGTGAATGTTAAGTTTTACAATTCAAAATGAATATTCTTCAGAATGAATATTCTTCACTAGTCTCATAGAAGACACAGGCATCAAATTATTTTACAATGTATTGTTCCACTACAGTTGTAGTGAGCATTGTTAATCAAAAATTTAGGAGCAAGTCTTCTTGCTGAAACTGGCATTTAAATTGACTCTGAAATGCTGGAAAGAGTGAATTAAGCAGAGCTGTGAAGGTCAGTTCAGGAATAAAGAAGCAAATATGCAAAGCCTTCAAAGCAGAAATACAAAGACCAGATCTTTGGTGTGGAGAGAGAGAACAGTCTAAATATATTGGTGATAACATCGAGACCAGAGCCTGTGAGCCAATATCAAGGATAAACAAGTGTAGTAAGGCTTTCACACAAAGAGAAAAAGAAGTTCTTATAACTTTTAATCAGAGAAGAAAAAAGATTTTTCCATCATCTTGACTTGGTTTTCCTTTTTTCTTTTTTTTTTTTTTAATCTTTTAAAGAGAATACAAAACAATATTGAGACAGAAAAATTACAAATGATACAGAATTTCACTTAACAAAATAAGGAGCATTTCACAGTATTTGTTGTAATGCCTAGTGTTGTCTTCCAACTAGCTCAAGAGTTGAATAAAGTCTGGATGTTGCTGAGAGATGATGGAGACTTGATAAAGAAAAATCAAAAACATCAAAGAAATATCAACTAAGGAGAGTTGACAAGAACTTGGCGAAAATGGCTGAGTGTTAAGACAAATGTACTTCCAAGAACGTCTGTTTGTGGAAGCCTGCAGTCTTATGATCATGTTTACTAGAAGAAGAGATATGGAGGAAGGCACCCTGTCCTTATTTCTATAGTATGAATGGAAACAATTGTGGCATTTAGTGAGACTGTTAAAAGCAGAAGACTTGTTCAATCCAGTCATTGGAGGACATGGTGTCAACAACACATGACTTTACCCCATAGATTCTTGAGTCTTTAGAATCATGAATACTCAGAGCTGCTTCACTACTTCAAAATTCTCATTAACATGTGTGTTCTTATTAACCAACTAATTGTACACCATTTCTCCTGCTGTTTAGAAAGTTTGCCCATTCCTATCCATCCTACATCTACTTCCCATGTAGAAGCAGGAAAGCTATTGTCATGAAAATCCCCCATAAACTGTGATTTTTATTTTCTGTTCCATTACTAAGAACTTTTTCTATTAAATGTAGCCTATTCATAGAGGCAAGAAGGATTGTGATTGTGTCCTGGGCCATGAGGCATTCCTGAATGGAAGTCAACTAGGTTGTTGCATATAATTATGTAGAGTTAAGTTTATCTGGCACAAAGAAGTAAGTGTATAAGATGCAAACTAAGAGATATAAAACATGAAATTATTTTGTTTATTAAAGAAATACATAGTAATTAATATGTTCTATGGACTTCTCTACAGAATTTTTAACAAACATTAATTGATCTTCAAAAGAGCTCCTAAAGTTAGCATGTTATCATCTCCATTTGCAGGTGATAACCAGAGACATACAAAGGTGAGTGACTAATAAAAGTACATAGCAAGAAGATAGTTGAGTTGGGGTTAAGAATGTAGGAAGGCTGGGTGCAAAGTTCATTCTATAATCATTGTGCTGTCAGCCAAGGGAAGAATCAAGAAGAAAGCAGATGGGTCTAAGCCATTGTAGGAATGGTGAGTCTCTCTTAGTGTAGCCTGGACCTGCTGCTAACTAAATCTTGACCTCACAGGCTTCAGACTGTGAAAAAATCATTTCTGGTCATTGTAAACTATCCTATTCATAGTATTTTGTCGTAGCAGCACAAATAGACTAAAGTGGCTTTATTATGAAAGAAAATGAGGGAAGCTTACAGGTATGCACTCATCAGACTGTCAGCTTGAGGGAAGTGCCAATGGGTTGGCAAGGGTCAGCATCACATGTGAAATTGATTAGGGAGGGTTACTGGCTGTCTCTGGATGCTCTAAGGTAAGAACAAGGCTGCAGGCCACAGCCCTACTTTGGTGTATAGCTGGCATTTGCCCATTGTCTCATGCAGCTGCTGTTCATGACTTTTTCACCTTGAGATGTGCTTTTCTTTTCTCCATATCACAGCCTTCTCAAACTAGCTCTGATTCCTTGTGACAATCCTGTATCAGAGGATGCTCGCTCAGAGAGTCATTTAATTTTGCCTTTAGTCAAGACTCTACTCATTCTCTGGAACTTCCTTTCTTTACCCTCACCTTACATTCTTCGTGTTGCATTCTGTGTTCCAGTGAGAGTGAACTATAGAACATTTGAGGCTATCATGGAACAACTTTTTTAGCTCCAGCTGTCTTCACTTTCTGACTCTTCTCTGCTTGGAAACCTCATCTTGGATACTATTTCCCTCAGCAGCTGTCCAGCATCTTCAAGAATCATGGAAAGCCCAAAGTCTCTTATGCTCTAAACTCATTGCTTAACATATTTATATCATCTACTGGCATGGTGTATTAACTTATCCCCTCCAACTCTAAACATCTTTGAGGAAAGTCATCAGTTTAGTGTCTTATATAACAATCAAACAATCAGCACTTCTGGGTTATTCAATTGATCCAAAATGAAATAGTAGAAAGTCTCTCAATGTTATAGCGTTCACAGACTCCTTTATGCTGCAAAATAGGTTGGGAGTGTGTGCTCGTCATGGAAGGTTTCTTTTGGAAGCTTTTGGAACTTGTCACCAATATGGTGGAAACCAGACATTTTAATCCTTGAGGTAGTTTGTTTGGGCCTTGTTTTGTTTTTTTTTTTTTTTTTTGGCAGAACTGGGGATTGAACTCAGACCCTTGCGCTTGCCAGGAAAGCACTTATTCCACTGAGCTATCTCCCCAGCCCGTTTGGGCCTTGTGCCTGAGCTCTGCTGTCGTTTCCTGTGGATCATAATGGTGCATGACAATGAAGAGAGATGTAGAAGAGAACTCTGCATAAGGGGAGGTTCCCTGGGTGCCAGCTATGCTTCCCTTTTTGTGTCCCCTCTACACTGGTTTAGTGAACAGTCATACTTTCTAAGACCCTAAATTGCTCAAGTGTACAGAGTGACACTGTCACTGTCAGGCAGGCACTCACTACTCATTTTCTATCTGGAGCAAAAGTTCATCTCTGTCACCTCTCTGTCTGCATTGCTATGTCAGGCCCTTCCTTTTCAGGGCTGATGTCCTTTCTATCCCTCATGTGTGGCAGATGCTTCAGCTTCTCTTCTAAGACCCAAGTTTCTGATCCCCTTCTTGTGGATGTAGACAGACTGCATTCTGAGGCCCCTGTTGTGACAGTCTTTGATTTAGTTTCTTGCTCTAATCTGAACATCCTGGAACAGTGTCCTCCATCAGTCTCCCTGCCACTGCTACCTCCAGCACCTGCCACCAGGTCCTCAGCCCATGCCTCCACCTACCTCGCATACCTCGTCACTGGCCCTGGTCTTGGGGTGGCAATGTCTCATCAGGAGGTACTGTCAGAAAAGATTTTCCTAGAGCCAGAAACTGAAAAGCATGAGTCAAATACTAAATTAACAATATTTTTAAAGAAATTGCTTTTTTTTCATCTTTCTTATCTCTTTTCTAATTTTATAAGGTAATTATACATAGCCTTCATTAATATTTCTTTAGCGCTGTTAAATATTTGCATTTCAGAAATCTCTTAGGGAGGTTTTGAGTACTGAATTACTATAATTTACACATGATTTGCTGCCTGTCAGAAAACAGAATATCAAGGTTATTTTGTCATGTTTCTAAATTATCTGGTATACTTGATAGGTATCAGAACAGTTTATCAGGCTTTTAGACAACATTCCTCTATCTCTAAATATATTACAAGATTAACTTCAAGAAATCTTGAACTAAGTATTATACACACATAAAACACAACTATTTTTACTTTTTGTTTTATGTATTTTGATTATTAGTATCAACCAGATAGAATATAAAGTTATATAGAATTATTTTAATGATATTATCAAGAAAGAAAACTGAAATTGTTGAAAAGATGAATTCACTTCTTTATGCAGATACTTTTAAGCACAGAAAACTAATAACTAGTGAATATTTTGAACCTAAGTCACACAATGACATTTTTCCCCCGATGGATAAATTTGTCCTGTACACTTTTTATTCACCAGATAATTCCTTTTTCTGTATTGAACAATATATATTTACACAGCAACATAATTTGAAATAAATAATTATTTACAGCTGTAATTCCTTAAATTATGTGCAGAAAGGAAATATAAAAATTATGATTACATTGAGAAGTATTTGATGAAGATTGATGACTTTATGCAAGAAAAAAATAGACATATGAAATTATGAATGATAAATATTTTCACACTGATACTTCTTCAAATTAAAATAATTCTAGCCATTGTATACTGAAGCTACATGTCTTATAAAAATGTTATACAACTATCTATTGAAATAAAATGTTAGTTCAGACCTAAAAGTTAAGATATGAAAATCTCTACTTCACTACTCTGAAAAAAATCATTTTGCACTCCAGCCAAAAGCTAGAACTCCAGAATAACACCTGTTAATTAAATCCCTGAGCCAGCCATATCCGTGGTCCAACACCCCCGAGAACCAATATGGCACATACTGAGATGCTGACCCCTTCCTTCACAGTAAAGCACCAAGAGAAAAGTACAACATTTTCAGAGCTATTTTGCTTTGTGTTTTGCTTAATGTTTAAATCGATCATTGAATTTACTTATTTTACTAGCTTTTATTTTTTAACATTTTAAATTAATAAAAGAATTAGGAGATAGTATAGAATTCCCATTCCCTCCTCTGTAGACTCCTCCATTAACATTTTATATTAATCTAATAGATGTTTAACAATTAATGAACCAATGACACATCATAATTGCTGGTTTAGATCTTTCTACTCTACATACTGTACTTTTCTTAGGCTCTTCCAGCTTTTGGTAACTTTGACAGTTTTAAGAGCAGTTTACTGGTCAGCTTTTCTGCATGTGGTCTTCATGTTGGAATTTTTCCACCCCTTTTCCTCATTGAATTGTTTGAAGGAGGAGCACAGAGGTGGTGTCATTTTTCTACCTAACTTCTCAGGCGCTGGTCAGAAGGCCTTGTCCTCCGAGCCTGCCTTGCTCGTTTCGCTGAGGTAGGGTCAGCCAAGATCCCTCCTCCCACCCTGCCGATGTACCACACCGTGCCCTTTGGAAACGAAGTCATTTGTGGGAGATGATGTAGATAAATAAAAAAAAAAATTCTTTCTATAAGAGAAAGTTTTCCTTTCTATTTGTTTATTCCATGATTTATTTAAATCTAAATTGACTCATGGAAACTAATTTTATACCTTAAGAAGTACTCCTGTGAAGAATTTTATTCTCAGCCTGTTGCAGCTCTGACCAGCAAGAGCTCTTTCAGCTTGTTTTTGCATTACTTTCTTTTTTACAATTAATTTTATTTTATTTGTAAAAGTAAAAAACAAAAGTAAGTACAAAAAATCACAAACAAGGATAGAAAGAGTGCAATATAAAATAATACATAAGTTAGAGATTTTCAGAAAAAGAATATCTGATTAACAATAGTTGATATATTACCTATTTTTATCTTTTATTCATTCTAATGAGAAAAAAAGATAAAATAGCAATGAAACAGTTTCAAAACAGGTTAGTATGACAATTATAACAATTAATACATTGCATATTGTTGTCTTCATAGTAATTATTCAAAGTGCAAGATGCAGACATGATATCTAAATGATATTAGTACAAACTGTTCTTCTCTTAACTACAAGAACGTAGCTGTATATCTATCCTGTCTTGTATATACAAAATTTTTTTACTACAAAATTGTCCTTTATTTATATCCCTCCTTTTTGTTTTGTTTTTGTCAAAGACAGGTGTTCCTTTGAAGTTAGAGAAACTACATTTGGAGAAGTCTTTAAAGGACCTTTACATATTTGAAGCCAGTCTAAATATTGTAGGTACTTAAATTCAGCAAAATAACCTATGTAGTCCAATAGTCAAGAATAGTAGTGCACTGCCAACACAACTGGCAATTGTCAGAAGTTGTTGAGCTGAGCCTTTGACAACTCAGCATATTAAATGGCAATACTTTTACACCTCTCTTTAAAGTAAATGTTGGTTTAAAAAAAGTAAAAGAAAACAAGAAACAAGAAAAAAGTGCTACAATTATCCTGCTACAATGTTGTATACGGTTTGATTTCTAAATTTCTGTGTGAAAATGTGTAATTGTTTTTTCACACTCTAAAGGGATTGAAATTTTAGAATATCCATGGTTGTTAGAAAATAGCTGCTCCATGTTGTGTCTGAGGCATTTGATATTCAGAAAAATAGTGATGTTAAGTTCTACTGCCTCTGTTATAGGGTAATAATATCATTAAGCTTCTCCTGTGGATGTGTAACAACTAAAGTTTACAGAAAAAAATTAGAGAAATACAGGAGCTACAAACATAGCCAATATTTCAGCCCTAACCCTTCAAGGTCAGTGAGGACTCAGGACATAAGAACCTTTGTTGTGACATCCTGTAACTCAGAGGTGTCCCAAATTTTCTTATCAAGGAGATTATGGTGCCACAGGGGAAAGTGATTGTATTACTTTCAAATGGTGTGCATTAGGAGATGGCTTCAGGTTTTGGCTTATTGATAGGTTGATACTTTATTACTTTCTGCTGCTCCCAAATGTTCAGTACTTATTTTGCATACTTCATTCCCTGGTCCCAGAAATAGCCATATTTTTGCAGTACCAGAGATTGAACTCAGAACCTTGTTCTTGCCAGGCAATTGCCTATGCCGCTCTGCCCCAAAGTCTTCAAAATGTGACCTTCTCCTGAAAGAGTCACTGTAGATGTGAATGGTGCAGAAGAGTTCACTCTGGGAACCATATGTCTATAGTGCAACGTGGCTGGTGCCTTTAAAAAAGACGGCCATGTGAGTATAAGCATGCACACCACTCTTCTTGTCAACTAAGGCAGAGATAGCAGTGTTGTTGTTATTTAATGAACACCAAAGATGCCCAGCAAAGCAGAAAGGAACTAGGGAGAAGCACAGAAGAATCCCACAAGCTCCAGAGTGAGCCGACCCTGTGCGTTTGCTCGTTTTGGATTTCCTGCCTCCACAGCTATTAGGCAGCACATTCCTGATGCTACAAGCTTTGCAGTTTGTGTTACATTGTGCGGCAGTCTTGGAAGGTGAATACAAATCTATGCTTTCTGTAATAATAGGAAATTACAGCTTTAAATGAAAGCACACTCTAGCAGTATTTCTTCACTTATGCTGCAGTTGCTAATTCCCATAAGTTTTGGCAGAATTCGTGAAGGAATGTTGTCTATTACTCACATTTATAAAATTCACATCTGTGGGTGCAGCATTTAACAGGTATAAATGTCATAAATGTTAGTCCAAAATCAAAATGAATATTTTTCTGTTAAAAAAATAGAAGCCAACATTTTCTTATTTGAAATTTTGTTTCAATACAAATGAAGGAAATCACATGAGAATGCAAAGAAAGTGCTAGAGAAAACATACATTTTTAAAATTTTATATTGCCTTGAATATTATTTTTCCTGGGGCCAATTTATACATTCATTTTGAAAGACAGTAGAAGTGAAAGAAAGCTGGAAACTTTACATGGTGCGTCTGTCATTTAAAAGAAATTAGGAAATACTAATTTAATGATAAAATTCAGGAGGTATGGTTGAAGAACTTATGAGGAGACCTTATATATGTAAATGATTTACTAATTGTTTGTTGTGGCCCTAGCAAGTTACCAAAATCCTGGTAGGTTAAAATAAGATTTATTCATTCCACTTTCAATTTTGTGGGTCAGACATCTGGGCACGGTGAGGCCAAACTCGTTCTTCACATCTCACCAAATTAAAATCAATGTTTGGGTAGATCTGAGCTAAGTTTTCATATTTTAGCTTGTCTAGCTTGCTGGATGAATTCAGTTCCTGGAATCTGAAAAATTGAGGTTACTAATTTCCACCTATCTGCTTGGTGTTAGAAAAATGTTTGTACATTTTTCTGTGTTTTCCATGTAACTGCTTTTAGGTAAAGTTCTTTGTTTTCTAAAGTTCATGAGATTAGCCATGACTAGGGTACCCATGGCCTTGATGTTCTTGGTCAGCTGTCGCTGTGATGTCCTTTATGTTCCACAGTGTGACTCTCTCTCATTTTCTTTGGATTAAGACACAGTCATCACTCATTGTTCAGGGCTATCTCATCGTGTACAGCAAATACTAATGAATGCTAGTCCCATTTTAAATGTTTAGTTATAAAAAATAGTAGTTTATTGTGTTTCTTTTCTAAATCACTCTAATCATTTATTAAAAAGAATAACAATAATTCAAGTAAATTAAGGTGAAATATTAACCATAAAAAGCCTAAGTATTAAAATAACCTAAGAAATAGAGCAGAAAGAAATTTTGTGATCACACTGACCTAGGAAGAAATTTTAAAATCCTAGGGTGTTAACATCTGTATCAAAT
>PVKA01005846.1:66409-87691 GCA_004027165.1 Ctenomys sociabilis
TATATATATATATATATATATATATATATATATATATATATATATATATATATATATATATATATATATTCTTCCTGTTGCAAACTATATAGCCAAGCAGAAACTAGTAAAAATGAACACGAATAAAGCATGATTTAGATTCAATTATATACGTTTTAAAATGAGGGTAATGTTAAATTGAAAAGTCAAATCCAAAATTAATTAAAGTGTTTATGATATTTATCACAAAAAAAGGGGTCCAGGAAGATAGTTCAGTAGAATAAGCACTTGCCTGGCAAGAGCAAGGGCCTGAGTTCAATCCCTAGTTTTTCTAAAACAGAAAAACACCAAAAACCAAAATATTATCAAGTATAATACATGACAGATTAAAAATAGAACATATCTTCTTAAGTAATAATTTCATTATGTGAATATTTTAAGCAAGTATCATCTGAGTATAGCAGACTAAATGTTTATTTTGTTACCTTTCAAACGCATAGAATCTCCTAATCACTTGGTTTAACTGAAATAAACTAAAGTGGATTTTTTTTATTATTATGTCTATAGTGAGCAAAGTTTAATCATCTCACTCCAAATTTTACATAGATTTCTTTTTAACTAAAGGACTTTGTTCTTCTCTTTAGAGCATTCTTATATTTTATAAATTCATTCTATGTATCTCTGAGATGTAAATTTTCCTAAAAAGGATTTATTGATTTCTCAGCATAGGGAAGTCTTTCACAAGGCTGTGAGCCTCATGCCTTTGAAATTCAGGTACCAAGGGAGACTTGGCCATTTGATCTCAAGGGTCCTAGAGTCCCATGTATTGAAGACTTGGCCCGCACTTCATTGCTATTGGAGGTGGTGAAACCTTTAAGAAGCGGGACTTCGGAGGAGACCATCTTGGGGTGGTCCTGAACGAGGTCACGGGGCTCCAGAGCCTGGGACACAGGCTGAGCAGCCTGCCTTCGCTGTGTAGCTGCTGCCATGATCTGCTGCCTCGGCATAGCCTCAGCACTAGCGGAATCAGCTGCCTGGACTGAAACCCCCAAGACTAAGCTCAAAGGAGCCGCTTTTCTTTTTAAGTTGATTATTTCAGGAATTTGAAGGTTTATTATTTGAATTTTTTTTTATTTTTTGTATTTTAGGGAAGGATCTACAGGGTGTTCAGAGTCTCATTTCTAGATCAGACTCATAATGATCTTCCTGTTGAGAGGCTTCCAAAAGCTGGGATTACAGGAGCATGCCCAATTGCCAGCACGACGGGCCTGGGGGTCGACCCCCTGGCCCCTGCACCAACTTGCAGATGCTTTCAGCTACTGAGCTCTTTAGCTCGCCCTTATATCAAGAATTTATTGTAATAATTAACATAGGGCTTCAATAACATAGGACTGTTTCCCCAGATTGTGTAGGAGAGTAGATATACACCTAACTCTGATAGGCACCAATGAGCACCAACAAAGACTCATTACCATGCCCCAGTGATTCCTCAGTATTCGCAGGTACTTTCTCACTAGAGGAGGTCAACTCCTATAACTCTCCCCCCTATTGTTTCACTGGAGTTGAGTTCAGTCTCTCTTCCTTAAAGCAACTGACTTAAATCTTGCTTTTTTAATTGTGCAGTGCATTTTTTCTTTCTTGAAAGTAAGGAAGATAACCCTTAAATTCCATTCCAGTGAGAATAGTACTCCAATTATTTCAGTGAGACTGAAGAAATATAAAGGCTAAGGGGACATAATACACTAAAAAGAATTCATAGTTCAGAATTCAAAATTAAGTATGGTGAAGAAACAAAAGCTTCAAACCTTCATATAAACTAGTCAAAATGTCTCTCTCCATTTTTGGAAGAATATATTAAATGGGATATGTTTGGGCTAAAATAATTATTGCTTGGGCATTTAAAAACAAAGATCATTTTGAATAGACAGCTTCTTAAGATTCAAAGAATCTAAGTTACTTCTCTTACTAATAGACTTTTGAATTTCTCAGATAGCTTGGGACACCAATGTTATTAAGATACAGTTGAAGGAAAAGAAGGCTGAATCTTGAAAGTCACAGAGAACAAACTGGTCAAGCAATGGCCATGAGTCATCCTCATGGATGATGCTGACAAGGGATCTACAAAGAGCGGTACAGGGTTACAGGATAAAACCTGAGGGTACCTGACTGACCTTATCTGATACAAAAGTTACATTTCTTGTTATATAGGTCTTGCTTTAACTTGATCTTAACCATCCAGCAGAAAAGTATAAAAAATGGAGGTATATAAAGTAAAGTCATATTAATATACTGAGCTGTGAATGTCTCAAGTCAAAAATGTCTGTGAATAACGCACTTCTATTGTGGACTGCTGATCTGTGTTGGACTGTTTTATTAAAAAAGAATATATATATATATATATATATATATATATATATATATATATATATATATATATTTACATGTTAAGTGCACGTTTCATTTCAGAAAAAAAAGCACATGGTCCTGAGTTCAATCCCCAGTAACACCCATAAAAAACCTACAAGGAGTCTAATTTTTAGTTTCACTATACAATTAAATTAGATTGAAACTGTCTCCTTCTCTCTGTCCCCTCCCATCTCTCTGTGTCCTGACCAAAGACAAAGTATTAAGCTAAACAGAATCACTGACCATTTATGATTTTTTATCTTCTCTTCGCAAAAAAGGCCGAAGTCTAGGCATTGATATTCTGATGGATATCTGCATGACATTCTTAGGAATGGCTAAATGAGCAGAAAGACCTGGCATCAGTCCCTACCACTCTTTATTAAGCTTAGCATTTGTTTTCTTACTCTAAAGAGCAAACAGCATGCTGCCTGGAATTAGAAATATGAAAGACAGTGCGATTTCACACTGTGTAGAGTATGCTCTTTTTTTTTTTTTCTTATTTTCATAAGGCAGATAAGTAATGAAAGCTTAAAAGAAAAGCTTGGAGTAGCCAAACATTAATGTAGGTCTAATCTTTCTCTTAGCCCATGCCTTTGAAAGTCAGAGATTACCACAGAGACAAAGTGACAAATTTTTGGTTCCTTAACCTGCTGCTCATTCAAGGGATGAGTTGTGTTTTCCTCTAAAGCAGCCAAAATCCAAAAAACAAACAAACTAACAAAAGACCTATAGTTATGTTGTATTCCAGAAATGCCTCCACAAAATCAAGGCTACCTGAAGCAGAAATAATCAGGCCATGGAGACTGGATCGCTCCTTCAAAGGTGGTAACATTTTCTATAGATATTCCTTACAAAACTGAATCTGAGATGATGATCATTTTAACCCTAGCGCGTCATAGGCCCAACCATTTTCTCCATCAGAGTCATGCTGTCCCCAGTCCCTTGAGACAAAGTCTCTTCCCTACTTTTTCCTTTTCTTCTGTGCCTAATAAATCTGCCTGTACTTCTCAGTGAAATATCCTAAACTGTTTTTCTACAACAACACATAAGGAACATGTGCTTTTTCATTTAAAATTCACATCCACTCTTTGAGACAACGTTGTCAAACTCTGTGAAGTGACAAATTCATGTGCCTAAAACACTTATGTGATTATCCCTTTTTGGGTATTAAGTAAGAAATTTTGTTAGTTTTACAGTTAAAGTTATATTTACTGAAGGCAATTTTAAATCTTGTCTTTTCTTTAATGTATTTGTTATTTATCACAGATAATGTGAAATCAGTTTTTACCACTGTTATGACTTGTATCTAGATGTCCTCCCAAATCCTCATGAGGTTGATGAATTTCCAAGGAGGCTAGGTTAAGGTATCCGAGTGTGAACCAAGGGTGTGCTGCTGTGATTAAGGGTGCCCCACTGTGAGTATAGAGGGCCTTGCAGCATGGATGGACTACAAGTTGACAGAAGGCAGGGCTGGTGCTGATAGAGTTGCTGCTCTTGCTTCTGTGGCAGCAGGTACTGCTGCCTGCTGCCTTCTCTCTGTCCTGCAACACCACAGCCTAGTTCTCCTCTGTGATGCCCCCTGTCATCCTGTCATGTCTTGGAGACCACTGACCATGGACTGAACTTTCTACAAAGTGAGAGCTGGAATAACTCTCCTATCTTAACTTGTGAGTATTTTTCATCTTCCCTCAGAAATGAGAAGAATAACCAAGAGAGCTACAAAGGTAGAAAGGATAATATTTATGTGAGATAATGGATAATTTATACTATAGTGATTATTTTAATTTTTAATCTCTTTAACACCATATTGTTTTTTAGTCTTTATAAATCATGTAAACTTTTGTTAAATTTGTTACATGAAAACTTTAAACTGTGTTACGCATTTATTTCCATTAATGTCAGGTATGTTCTCAAATAATTCTTTTTTTTTTTTTTTTTTTGTCTTTTTGAGACAGGGTCTCACTATGCAGTTCAGGCTGGCCTTAAGCTCACTTTGTAGCTCAGGCTGGTCTCGAACTCACAACAATCCTCCTGCCTCAGCCTCCCGAGTGCTGGGATTACAGGCATGCGCCACCACGCCCGGCTCTCAAATAATTCTTTTTTATGTTTTAAATGAATAAAATACAAAATAGTAAAAAATAAAACTGATACAGAATTTTACTAAATGAAATGATAAGAATTCAACAATGGTTGTATATTGCATAATATTGTCTTCAAATTAGTTGTTCAGATTATCAGACATAAGCATGTAAAATTGGCCAAAGAAATTAAAAAGAAGAAAAACAAAATTAAGCTGTAACTGTTCCTTTCAGTAGACAGTAGAAATCAGTAGTACAGTTAACCAGGCTAACTTGTGTATACGCATACTTTTTTCTCACCTTTCTTTTTGCCTTTTCCTCATCCAGTTGTTCATTCCCCTTGAGCAGTTTCCTTCCCTTCCCCAGGATCTATTGTACCTTTCAGATTCTAATTATTCTTCCAGGTTCTTACACTAGAGAGACAATACAATGCTTACACATGTGGGTCTTATTCATTTCTCTTATGAGTATGGTCTGTAGTTGCATTTATGTACCTATAAAATCCTAAAATTTATATATTTTTATAGCTGAGTAACACTCCATTGTATAAAATTAACACATTTTTTTTTTATCCATTCCTCAGTTGATGGACATTTAGGTTATTTCCAAGATTTAGCTATGACAAACTGCAGATCTCTGAACCACTGCAGATACTTCTCAGAAAAATAAAGAAACCAGTCCTGGAATAGTTTGCAATAGCACTAGCAAGGAAGCCAGGCAGCAGTTGGGAAATGTCCTATAGATGACACCAAGGCTAAGAGATTTTCCTATATGTTTTGAGAGGGTGCTGTAGTGAATCCTAGTGCAGCTTGTACACTAAATAAGTACACCGTCGTGAGATATGTTTCCTCCCTTAAAAAAATCTTTGGGAGATAAAGCACTGTAACCCACACTGATTATATATAAGAAGGTAGGATAACATGGGGGGATATTTTATGATAAGTAGTACTTCATTAGGGAAAAGTAACTGTTGATTCTGAATTGGTTGGGGTTAACTCTCTCAAAAGAAAGTTTATGTGTAGTGTGTCTACTTGTAGCATTACAGATAACTAAGTTAGTAGAGACTGACCGATAGTTAGAAAGGGACCAGGTCCAAGATAGAGTTCATAACAGAGATGAGGCAAAGCAGCTCTGAGGTGAAGAGCTAACCTGAGAGAACTACGTGACAAACTAGGAGACAAAGGAAAAAAGTGCTTACCCAAAAAGCAGAATACAGGCACTCGTAGAAACCAAACTAATAGAATTAGCAGACAAAATTATTAGGAAAGCAAGCCTCCTCAGAGACAAACAACAGTCGAAAGTTGTAGGGTAACTGGCACCATCCAGTCAAGTATGTCCAAACACTATAGAAAACATGTAGAAATAATGCAACCGAGACACAGATAGGTGACCAGAACACTCTGACTGACTCTTCTCACTCACAGAAATTCTTTTGCTATTTTCCGTACTATGTACCTTAGCTACATACTTTGTTTATCTATTAAGTTACTATTAACTCAACAAATGTATAGTAGTAACTCAGTTTATGAGTGCTTTTGTTTGTAAACAATTTGATTTGCAAACAGAAAAATTGAAAAGATATCTCTTTTTGGTCACAAACTGTGTATATTTTCTAGAACTGTAGAACAAATTAAGTTCATAAATAAAGCAACCATTGTACTCATAATCTGTGATGTGATTTTACCACTTAAAATTCTCCTAGACAAAGAGCCCCAATACCAACCCAGTTTCAGGACCTCTTCCACTCTCAAGAGCTTTCTCCTAAGAGTTTCCTCTCTTCATCCTTTTTGTGCTTGACTATTCCATTCTTCAGCATCCTGCAATGCAAACTCATCCCATCTAATGGGTTGTGGGAGTTTCTTCCCTATAATATCTTAGGGGTTCGTCTAGGAATACTAGAAGGAACTAAAACCCCCAATGTAACTTTATATATTTTTCTGCTTTTGTTCACTTTATGGTGTTCCTCAATGAATTGATGTCCATCTATATTCCTACCCTCCTCATTATAAAAAGCTACTTTGATTGGCCAATTGGTTGTTAATTTTATGTTATCCATGGTTTGTGTTTCTCATCTCTTACAGGATTTTTCTTGCAAGCAGGGTTAAACTAAAGGAATGGGAAAATGTTAATTCTATGTATGATACTGTGATGGGTCATCTCTTTTGTAATTAGGTCACTGTTTTTACTAAAATTCACTGATTTCATCAGAAATTCTAGTAAAATGCATAAACATATTCTTTGCAGCAGCAGTTTTTAAACTTGTCTTTGGTTTGCCTAAAAGCTTCAATATGGCTTTCTGGCTTATTACTATTTTAAATCCTTTTCTCTTGGAGCTAGGGGAAGCCAAAATTATTTAAAAATCTTTAATTGTTTATCAGACTCTGTAGTCTCTGACATCATGCTCCCTATGCCAATAATCCCTTTAAGGGATAGGCTTGTCAATGGCAGGGGCCAGCTGAAGTTAGACTTTTAGAGAAAGATAATTTGGAACTGAAATTGTTAGTTTAAACCAAGGAAGCGACATTGTGGAAGGGAAGATGCGTGTCCCGATTAGAGTGAATAATCCAGCCCACCCAACTTCCAGTCACTTACCAGTAAGCAGAGAAACACTTGCTCCAAAGCAGGCAAGTCCAGAGGATGCCCTGGCACTAGGGATGTAGCAAGAATTGAAAGAGGTACTATCTCTTGTTGCTTTTTTGTATAGCTTTAAATGAAAACATTGGAATTCTCAAAGAAAACCTTATCACACAGTGTCTTGGTTACTTTCTCTCATCAATGGAACAAAATACTTAACACCTAGTGTGAGGGAGTTCAGTTCGTGGAGGTTTCAGTCCATACTCAACCAGCCCCAATGCCGAATGACACATGGTAGAGGGGAGTAGTTCATGGTGGCAGAAGACAGCAAAGAACAAAATAGCAGGAGCAATGGCAGGAGCAGCAAAGGCAAGCCTCTCTCCTTTCCTTATATTGCCTTCAGGCTCTCTGCCCCAGGGTGGGTCTACCATTCACACCCATAGTCCCAGCAGTACTCATAATCCCAGCCTCAGATCATGAATAAATCACAAACTCTAGAACAACATCCCAGTGATTTGTGATTACATGAGGCTTTGAGGGGAGAACTACACATAAAAATTATATCTAGTCTATTTAGGATTTTTTACATAAGCCTAAAAACATTCTTTGCCCAGGATAACCTGACTGATGATCGGGTAAGGATTGTGAGCTCAATCTTTCGTAACTGAGACTGGAGGAGGTCAAGGAAACAAAACCAAGAGACCTGAAAAATGTGCTTGCATCTTTGAATGTGGCCCTATTGAAAGTCAAGTCTGAGTCTTATTCCCAGGTTCCAAATACAGCTTTCTGTCCATATCCATTTGTTATAGCTGTGAGAAACTGAGAAATTTTAAGAGATATTGTAACAGCCATGACTAGAAGCATGTACCTAAGTCATGCCCTGGCTGCAACAGAGACCACTAGAAATCAGACCCAGATCTGGCCCCAATTGCTGCTTTCCTCTGGCCCAATGGTTATCTCACCTGAGGATACCCAGGCACTCATTACTGGAGAAGCGAAAGAAATTGCTAGATATAGGTGCAAGTTTTTGTGTCTTCTTTTCAATGCTGAAAACCCTTGGCTTCACCATGCAATGGTAAAAAGTTACTGAAAGAGAGGTAGGCCAATATTGCTTTGACCCTTAGTTTATAGCTGGAATTAGTTCTCTTTCCAATTATGCCTGACAGCCCTGTTTGCCTCCTGAGCAAAGACATTGTCCTGTTTAAATGCATAGTATATGTGCGTCCAAACTAAAAGCTTTGCCTTCCCCAGAAGAAATAGAAGTTAAACCAGACATATGGGCAGCTCAAAACAGGGAGAGCAACAAGAACCACTTCAGTATAAATATATTTTAAAGACCTCACTACTTTTCCCCATTAAAGACAATACCTTGTAAGCTCAGACGGCTTAGAGACTTTATTCATCTAATAGATGGAACATTTCCTCCCTTTTACCACAGACTGTGATGAGATTGAATCCAAGGTTTTAGAATGAACAGTAGTGTTTATTGTATTTTTTTTTCCTAAACTGTTAACTGGTCAACTTCAGTTATATTTCTTTTCCCATTCAGTAATATTTGTCATTAAAGTTAGTACTTTTTAATTATCCTTTTCTTCATCTCTTTTAGCAGTGAAATTCATTTTCAAAATAAGAATTTTTTTTACAGCTGTGGATGTATGTGGTTAGCCCCTCACCACATAAGCAGCCAGAATGGGCTATAAACACAGACAGTGATATTATTTTGCTACCTGTAATATTGAGAGAATATGAGGGACTCAGTTTGTGTTAAAATTTGGTGTAAGAGGACTGAATTCTTAGTATTATATGAAGATCCCACCCAATTCATTATATTTACACTTTATAATTTTTTACATATACTCAATTTTTGTTATATTTATGTTTTTTATTAGTATAGTTATGCTGTACTTTTCATATAATTAGCATCACTTTCTTGGTGGAAGAATTTCATCACTGATTGATGATTATAATAAAATAAAGTCATTTTATTGGTACAAATACCTCTTCTATTAGTAGGGGCTGAGAGTAGAACAGTAGCAATCTAGCTCTTAGAGGCCTCTGCTTCTTACATGAAAAATTTCTAGTATACTTTTGGATAAATTTTGAAATACTCACTAATTTATAAAAGCATATTGGAATACAAATGAGTAAGAGAAATACTATTTTTTATTTCTTTTGAGAAATACATTTTTTCTATCCTCCACCTTTGAGAAATACTATTTTAGAACTAGATTTGTATTCACTTTAATTTACATAAGCAATAAGTCTTGCATAATTTATGGTTTCATAATTATAGATTCCTTAGAACAGTCCTGATTTACAGATCAGCAAAGGCAAACCGATACTCATTTATTACCATTGTTTCCATGACTAAGCTGATTATGGATCTTTCTGAATATTTTCAAATTAAATATTCTGTGATCCACTCTATTTTTTCTTTGCCAATTTAACTCCTTCTGACACACTAAATTGAGTACTGCCTTAGGAAACTCTGCTACCTTCTTTGTCATTCATCTGTCTAATTTTTGCTACCTCCATTATTAAACTTTTGCAGAAACAACATCGGTCAGCCTATGATGGCAGAACTATTGTTTTGGCTAAATGGAAGGCCACCCACTAGGAAATCAAGCAAATCATCTTTTCCCTCTTTTGTTTACCCCAGACATCAGGATCTTAACTGCCAATGCTAGAACTCTGAATCCCACTGTTAAGAGCTGGACTGGAAATGAAACACCATGGTTTTCATCTGCTCAGCAATGGAAGAATGAGAATGATTTTCCCTGAATTCATTTTCATGCATAGAAAAGCCCAGCTAATCATTTCATTTGATATGTAAAAAATCAAATTACTTTTGTGAACTCTATTTTTCTTTTCAATTTCTATGAAGTACTCACTGAATCTTATGGTTACCATGTTCATTATTTTCTTCTGCTAAGAGACACAAGATTTATAAGTTCTTTCCTCATGATAATGCCATCCAGAATTTCTCTAGCTTGGACCTTTAAAATGTATCTTTAAAATGGCCTTCAAATGGCCTATATCCCTGGTGAAGAGGTATCTAAACTGCTACTGTTGTAAGTATCATGTACCTGCACATATCTGGAGATGGATTCTCTCACTTCTGCCTGATTCTCTGCATAATTACTGAATAAACAATTAAGAATTGTACAGTGAGGATGGAACAAAAGAGAACAATCAAATTTACTGTGAATAGCACTCTCCCCAGCCCAGAGTAACCCAAGTTAGGCTACCCATGCATCTCTGAGCTGTCAAGATGCTGTGACTCTTCCACTTATAACACTGGTCCAGAATTCTGAAAGGCATGTCCATTACAACACAGTTATTTTTGCAATGGATAAGAACCCTGTAAAGGGGTTCTTACCTTTTTGTAATACCTGTAGGCATTACAAAAGCCTACATTGAGTTTCCAAAGGAGGTAGTAAAAGGAAACAATATAAAAGTAAACTACAATGGAATGGAAGGTAGTGACTAAATCCCGCTAATATCAAAAGGGAATACTATCAAAACATCAAGTTTGAGGCCAACAGCAGCATTAGGTGGGCTTGTAGATTGAGTTAGATCCTCTCTTACCTTTTCATAAGTTGAGGTACTAACTCTCAGTGTGATCACATTAGAAATAAGGACTTAATACAATTCTATTTTTTGAGACAGGCTCTAATTATACAGTCCAACCTGGCCTCAAACTCACTATGTAGCTCAAGCTGGCTTTGCACTTAGAACAATCCTCCTGCCACAGCCTCCTGAGTTCTAGGACTACCTGTGTGAACCATCAGGCCTGACCAACTTAATGGGTTTTTCAACAAAATACACAGATAACAGTGAACTACCCCCCCAAAAAATAGGCAACTTAATCTCAAAATGAAATACTGTGTTAGAATCGAACTAATGATGGCTTGAATTACCAGAAAAGAACCATAATAAGCTTTGGCAATATTTTATCAGTGCATTATTGGTAAGATACAGACAGACAACTACTAGAGCAGTGGAAGAAGACAAATAAAATGAAACTGGTTGTTTAGTAGACTTGATATGAGTGAGACAGGCTTGGATATGATTTCTTAAAAAGACACATTTATTGTTATTAATACAAATACTAAAACTGAAAAATGTATTTTCCACCTGTAAATGATAAATTAGTAATATCATAAAACTATGTAAGATAGAAAGACCATATAAAAGTAGGCAAAGGGCTGGCCAGATAGCTCAGGGGACTAAAGTGCCTATTTAGGCAGAGCGCAGTGACAGGGGCTGTGCAGTCCCCGCCCCCGGGGCATGCTGCGGGTTGGGGCACACGCCTGTAAGCCCAGCACTTGAGGGGCTGAAAACAGGAGGATCACTAGTAGTCTCATCTTACACAGAGACCCTGTAGGACCCTGCACTAAATATAAATACATAAATAAATAAATAAATGTAGCAAATATATGAATTTATTTCTTAGAAGAGAAAAAAATACATGTTAATTAAGAAGAAAATATTAACAGCTAATGGAGTGAAGCTATTTCATCTAGGTGTGCCTTAGTTGACTATCTGTCATGAGTGGAAAATCTTAAATTATCTCTTGAGGCTGTGTTGACTAACGTAAATAATGCAGTAAGAGTATGGCTTACATCAAAACAAACATTGACAACGTATTTTTATCATACTTTAGACATTTTATAGTTAGTGTTTCATATTTGTGTTAGTCATATATGTGTGCATACAAATAACATATATATATGTGTATAATTATATATATAGATATATATGTATGGTGCTGGGGATTGAACTGTGATTGCCTGCACCTGCCTGAACTTTCCTAAGCAGGAGTTTTAGACTGCTAAGCTATCTCACCAGCCCTGCCTCTTTATCTTAATAAAGGTTGTGTGTGAGATATTATGTGCACATTTAAGCAATTTTAAATTGAAATACGCAGTCATAGTATTTTCTGCATTATTATGGTACATGCTACAGTGGTTCAATATTTTATATATTCATAATGATATGTACACATTTATTTATTATGTTTTTGGTGGAAGCAAGGATTTTCAGGCCTCAGAGAAGTGCTTATTCTGCTGAGCCATCTCCCCGGTGCCTACACATTTACTTTTAAAAGACACAATTTTTTATTTTTACTCCATTTATACTTTCTATTAAATTATAAAAATTTGTTAACATCTATATTTAACTATACTTATTACTTGCTTCTTAATGGTTTTTTGCTTCATAGTGTATATATAATTACTTTTGATTTTAATCTTTACTTTTTAGTTTTGAACAGTTTTATACATAATTTTCTTATAAGCATTATAGTATTGGTTTCCTATACAGCACTTAACTGAGGAGAAATTTTCCAAAGATTTGAATAATTAATCTTTGGGTGGGAGTTTGCTGGTTACCTGAGTTGTTTAAACACCTCTTGGGGCAAACCCTGTCAGACACAGGGGACCATCGTTTGATCCCCAACTTCCCATGCCTCACCAGACCTGCCCCTAAGGCAGCCTGAGGCAGCCAAGCAAACAAACAAAAAAATCTTAATATTTTTGTTCACCTTATTATGAATTTCATTGTTTTTAACTTGCCCAACAAGTTTATTACCATTTATATGAAATACATTACACATTTTAATTCATTGAATTGTGAAAGAAAATAAGTCAGGAAAATATGTAACATGTGCAGTTGTTTTTCATATCAGAGTTCAGGTTAGCATGTCTTATGCCAGAGTCAGTCTGGCAGGTCAGGAGTCATTCTCACATTGAAGGACTTGCTTGTGTACTAATTCAAGTACATTTCTTTTACTATTCACTTTTATTTCTCTCCTATTCTTATTCAGACTTCTGAAGAGATGTATTATAATCCCCCACCAGAGTTATATCTTCTATGAAGATTTGTTTACAAGGTAGATGTTACTTAACCAATGTAATTATTTTGTTTTATGTGCTGTGATATGTATATTTTCACTGTTAAGGCAGTTTGTTTTCCTGACTTGTGTATTTCTTTCTCATTTAAATGATTTTAACTTTAATTTGATTTGATTTGAACAATGTTACTTACTTTGGTTTTTTAATATTTCATCTTCTTGATATTTGTCAGCACCCCCCACACCATACTTCCTTTTGTATGCATGTGCTTCTGTAAAATCTGATATTTTTTTCCCTTTAAGACAAAGCAGTATTCTGTGTTTGAAAGAAGCATCTCTTCTTGCTTACAGAATGTGATGCCTGGGATGCTTGATTTAATTTTTTCACTCTTGATGTTTATGCCACTTTGAGCCTCTCCACCTTTTTTCTTTTCTTTTTCATTTTGGTTGGTTAAGTAATGTCATTCTTTAGTCCGTTTTGCTGCTCTTTTCAGTTCTCGTGGTTGTTTAGTTATGCTTCCGGACTGCCTCCACTTGCGATAGCCCCTTTGGTGCTGAATGTCCGAGGAAGTCATTAATACAGTGCCCTTTTGCCCTCAAATATGCTCTTGCTTGGGGGATGCATTGCATGGTCACGCTGTTCACTGTCGCTGGCTGCCCTTCCTTTTCCCTAGCTCATAATCTTATATGTATTTCTTTACTATAGTAAAGAAAGGAAGCGGCTATTTACATGACAGAGTTCCCATACTCTTTCCCTTCAGCCTCAAAGGCAATAACTTTCTAATAAAATCATTTCTTTATCCTTTCCTCCCTGTGAAACTTTGAAATGCTTTCATTTTTCCCTTTCTCAGGAGCCCCAAACCTAAGGTTTTGCTTTGATGTTTTAGTTCATTTAATTTCAAGTGTTATGAATATATTTATATATATTTCCCATTTCAGAAATCCTTATTTAGCATTTATATTAACTCCCAGACAGACTATTAGCATTCCTTTTTGAAGTAGCACAGGACAGATTGCTCACTGTTTTCTCTTAGTGACTTCAGATTTTGGTTCTGATGTTTCCCTAATTAAACAGAGTCCTTCTCAGTTGTTTTAGTTAAAGTTTTGTGAGTAACCGGCACCGAGACTCTGTCCAAGCACAGGTGTCATCCTGTGACAAGCAAGCCATGAAAATGTACAGAACAGTGCTGTACCACTTGGAGGACACTGCAGTCTAATAGCCTCTCTGCTGGCAGGATCCCTTCCTTCAGATCCCATAGTGTTCTGCTTGCTTTCCCCTAAGTCTGAGAGTGGAGACTCTCTGCGTTAGTATTTGCTCTTTTCTGGCTTCCAAATTTGAAGGAGCATATTACAACTATTATCTTAGGAAAATGAATCTTCTGCTGCTGTAATAGTGATCGGGGTTTTGTTCCACGTCCTGGGGACAGAAGCTCGTCCCTTTACTGCTTTGGGAGTAGAAAGAACAATATCCCACTGTTCACTGCCTCTTTAATTCAGTGAAGGCCAGGAATAAAATACACCGCTAACCTCTGGTCATCTGCATTTTTGGCACAGATGAATACCTGTTTTTATTTTCTCACAGATAACTATCATCTCACTGGAGACAGAATCTGGGCAGTTTCTTCACTAATACTACTGGAAATGAGAGGATTATTAGGAGCTGTTTAAAAAATTAAATAGAATAAATTGGAAAACTAGAAAAATTTGGTTAAATTCCTATGACCTACCAAAAGTTAACAAAATATCTATAAAAGACCTACATAGATTTACATCAAGCCATGAAATTGAAACAGTAGTAAAAATATTCAACGGAAAGGCTCAGGATTGTTTGATTTGCTCTAGAATTTTACTAGACTTTGGAGAAGAACTAATACCAAGATGTCTAAAATTTTGAATATATGGGTGCAGATAGAGACCATACTAATAAGTGAAATAAGTCAGACCCACATGTGTGAACATCATATTTTCTCACTAGAGTAAGAACCTGAATGAGTAAGTTGGATCTGAAAGGCACAATAGATACTGTGAAAGGGAAAGAAACTGTTCAAAGGGAGAGAACAATTGGGATGAGGGAATGGAAATAAGAATAAGGTTCTGCTCCCTGGTTCTGCAAAAAAACAAACAAACAGAAAATAAAACCACTGAATATAGTAAAAAGAAAAGGAATGCTTTCAAATTAATTCTTTGAGGCCAGAATTACTCTGAAACCAAAATTTCATACAAAGTCAACAATAAAATTGAAAATCAACACTCTTAATAAACACAGGGCAAAAATCCTCAATAAGCTCCTTACAAATATAAGGCAATAATTTGTTGTAAGAATCTTTCATTACAAAGATAGTTTTATTCAGGCAAGAAGGATGGTTCAACATATGTAAATTAATAAATATAACACACTATATACATATAATCAAGATGAATAAAAGCACAGGATCATCTTGATAGATGCATGTAAAAACCCTCAACAATTCAACAACAATTTATGATAAAAATCCTGATGAAAAACAGGTATACAAATGTCTTACTTCAAATGGATCAAAGCCATATATGTCAAACTCACAACCCATAACATACTGATGGAGGAAAAACAGAAAACATTTTCTCTAAAATCAGAAACAAAACAAGGATATCCATTTTCAACACTAATTCATTAGCCACTTGAAACTTAAGCCAGAAAAGTCAGATGAGAGAAAAAAAAATGAAAGAAATAAAAATAGGAATGAAAGAAGCAACGTATCCCTGTGTGAAGTTGATGTGGTTCTTTACCAAGTTGATATGACCTCAACAGTGGTTTTAAACTATACTGGATATCAAACAGATTTAACAGATATCTAAAAATTCTTTAACACAACAGCAGAAAATGTTCTTTTCAGCATCTCTCATATCTCCCTCCAAAACTGATTGATTTTAGACATAAAACAAGTTTCCATAAATACAAAAAATTGAAATAATCTGATGCACCCTATTAGATCATAATGGAATGAAACTAAAAATCAACAACTAAAGGTTCCAAAGAACCTGCATAAGCTAATAAGGGTTAAATAATACATTCCTGAGCAATAAATTAGTTACAACTCTTTCTAAAAAGACAGGGAAAGGATTTTTGTCTATTTATTTCACTAGTTGTTTCTAGTGCTTACATGAGTGTCTAAGCTAAATTAATGAATAAATAAACTTTTATTTGTAATATTTAGAAACAAGGTAACAGTTCTCAAAGTGGCTGACTTGCAACCTTCTAAAGATTATCCATTTCTTTACAAGACAAGTTTTATTCTTTAAAGGGTGTGCAAAATACTTCATGTAACAAGATTAATAGCAGTCCACATTTATTATTTCTTTTCCACTTAAAGAGGAAATACAGGGCCGGGACATGGCTCACTAGAATAAATGCTTGCCTGGCAAGCACCAGGGCCTGATTTTAACCTCTAGTTCAGGGAAGAAAAAAAAAAAGAAGAAGAAAAAGAAAGAGGAAGTATAAAACACTATGCATATCATGAATATTAAGAGTCAAAAACCTACATAAGTGAATTTTATCAAGGTCTCTTGTAGTATGATTGCCTTAAGACACACAACTATTCCTCTAAACTATGTCTGAACCATGCATTTTTCTAAGTACAAACTTATATTCACATCATTGGGTTCTTTTCAGTGAGGATGCATATGATCTGGTTTCAGCAGCTAAGGCCATGAGACAACAGGATGAAAGTTGAAACATTATTTTTATTTAAGGCTTGGAGAAGAACTAGGTGAAGATGGATCCATGTTGGGCAAGTGACGTCAGCATGTGGTGGCATTGAGGGCAGAGTACTGAAGACTTCGACAAATGCAGACACAGGGCTTTTCCATCTTTCTGTTTTTTTGCTGATCTGATGTAAATATTTGTTATCAACTAATACTCAGACTATTTGATTAGCTTAATTGTGTGACCTTCAGCACATTTTAACTTTCATGTCTGTCAACTCTTAAGGGTACATTACTGGATATATTCTTAAAAAAGTAAATTTAAGTACTAAACTGAGTCAAAAATGTGAAACCTATATAGTAGGTTGCTGATACCCTGTTATCATATATTTACATTAATATCATCTTTTGAGCATATATTTACATTAATATCATCTTTTGTGTTCTGAATAAATATTCTAAAAGTAGAATCATGATTAAGTCCCACAGATGAAGGAAAGGAGAATAGACTTCATTGATAATCTATCTGGAACAAGAGAGCCTCAATATCTGAAAGAAATAATGTCTCAGAAATTAATAATTAGATAGGCAGAGTGATGCAGTTCATCTCTCTCTCCATCTTCATCTTTTCTTTCTTTTTTTTTTTTATATTTTAGGGAAGGGTCTATAGGGTGTTCAGGATATCACTACTAGATCGGACTTGATCTGCCTGTTTACAGCCTCCCAAAAGCTGGGATGACAGGCACTCACCGCCATGTCGTCTTTCATCTTTTCTCTAGCCTTATTTTCAGGGACTTTGAACACATTCAAGGTTTATTCCCATGGGAAGAAAGAGAACTTTTCTGTGTGTAGGAGGGCTGGAGATTAGATGACTAAAAACTTACAGACTAAATGGTCCCATGAGGCTGACTTCATGTGAATAACATCCTTCTACTGAGTAATGGAGCCATTTTTACTTCATGTCTTGTTTGTAACCTGCATTCTGTTACCACTGAGCTTTTAGCAAAAATGTATAATGCATTAAACCTGATTAGATGTTTTCTGTGGAATGAATAAAAGACTTGTGTGGCAAGAAGTCATAGTCTCTTGATTTTCCCCCAGTACTCTGGTTACTCCTGTTCAACATTATTTACTGAGTTCTTATCTCCTTAACTTGAAACCTCTCTTCCTGTCCTTGCCAATCTAACAATTTCTGTGGATAATAACTTTCTTCTTAGGTCACAATAAAACATTGAAATGAACCATACTCCTTTCTTGCTTGCAAGTCATTCATTCATGAATTCGACTGGTTCTACCCTCATTTTTTTTTTTTTTGAAAGAAAAAATATCCTAAATTTCTGAACAAGATAATAGGAGAATAATGATGATTAATACATTTTGTATTGGTATCTTCAGGGTAGTCCCTCAGGGTAGGAGACATAGGCATAGGTACAAGGCAAACAATATTAGCACAAACCTTTCTTTTCTCATCACTTTCCTTTGACTTTGATTTTATGCGACTGTCTCCCCTAAATTTGACTACTTTAGCAATTTCTCTCTTTTGTTTTCATTTCCTTGTTAGAATTCTGAATAGCCAAGCTAGAATGATCTTACCATAAATGTGGGCAGCAATCACTTCTTTGATGAAAACCTCCCTACTCACTTTCAGCTCATTTAGCTCCAACCACATACATCTGTCTGGCATTTTTTGAACTCAATAAGCACAGTCCACATACAGCAACATTTCATGTGCAATCTCACTCAGATACCATGATATTTATACTCTTGCTTTCTCGGAGTTACTAGGTAGCATTCCTGTTTGATTTCCTTTGATTGACATATTTATCATTGCAAATCATCTTCATCCCAAAATTCCCTATTATGTTTCCTCGCTTTGAGTTTTTAAATTTATTTCATTGCAAGAATAGTGCACAAGGCTTACTTGGTGAATGAGCCATCAGATTACAAGTAATCTTGAAGATTGATTGTTCAATCCTAGCCTTTAGGATGAGGGAATATTACCTCTGAATTTGGGTGTTTGACACATAATGAACAATTCATATAACAATTCACATTTATTAGAACAGTTAAACAGATAAAAGCTTATAATTATTCTGCTTATAAAATAGGGTACAAGTTCAGGTTTTTTGTCAGTTGCTAATAAGTACCTAGTAAATATCATTTGGTAGAATTATGTCTCAGTGTAACATGAGTCATAGCTTGTTAGATAGAGAATACTAACATTTACCCAACTCAGGCTTCTTCAGCATGAACCAATATCTTGCCTGTCTTAATTATACTTTTCATTGCTAGGACAAAATGTTTGGCACACACAGCTGAGGGAAGGAGAGATTGATATTGGTTCACAGTTTGTAGACTTTACAGTTCATAATTGATTGGCTATAAGGCAAGCAGGCCTGCTAGCAGGGAATGGCCAAGAAAAAACAGGTCATGCACGGTAGCAGGAAGCAGAGAAGCGTCAAAGGAGGAGGAGGGGAGAGAGTCTCTTCCAGACCATGCCCCCATGATTCATGTCTGTGACCATGTTTCAGCTATAAACAACACATTTAATCCATTGTTGAGTATCAGGTACCCATGATCTGATCACCCACTAAAAGCAACATTTATCAATGCATGAAGCTTTAGGGCGACATCTAGATATAAACTGCAACATAGCCTAGCAGTGACAATCAGCTCTGAATAACCGAGATCATAGTGCATAGGATTAAAAGAGAAGCAACACTTAAAATTATTATGTTACTTGTTACCTATTGATAGCTATTTAAAATAAAATGTTAACTTTGTGGAAGATTTATTCAAATAGTTTTTAATTCAAATATCTGAATTACAGGAGAGGGAGACCTCCTCTGAATGCCCTTTCCATATCTGTGTGGTTTGTGCTTTATGACACTGATCCATCTTCATAATTTGAAGATCATCACATAGGAAAACTGTAGAAAGCATGCCCTGAGGGAAAGATTAAAAATCACGTTAGATCTCAGATCCAGTTTCCACTTGCTATTTCTCAGGGAGTATTATGTTATTCTTAATTTCAACTGAAATTGTGATGCAAAGTACGACCCACAATTGTCAGTTACCTACTTTTCCAGAGGCAGCTTTGTAGGTGCCTCTACTCCGAGGCTTACTCTTTCGTTTTAATTTGCATCGTATGAACCTGGAAACACGAGCTCCGCGAGGCTCATTTTTTATAGGTAAGGCTGAGAGTCAGGTGCTGAGCAGCGCAAAGCCGAAGTCTATGTCCGCTTCAGCTTCAGAAGGACCCAGTGTGAGCTCCAGCGGTTGTGTTGGCTTTTAGGGAAAATTTTACTTTGTATATGGACCATTTTTTAAAATTTAAATGGGTATTTCCATGTCTTCATCGTTCTTTCACAACTTCTTTCTTATGTAATTAGATGTGATAGGTACTTGATTAAAATCATGTTTCCACCTGTATCATTTACATTTCATTCACTAAATGTTCTATGTCATGAAAGGAAATTCTTTTCTTTGATGACGATGTTACTGAAAATTAATGCTATGTGCTTTTTGAAGGATAGTACAATGGATCATTTCACAAGAATCAAATAAATAAAACAATTCTGATTTCATTTATTTACTTTTATTGAGATAGCATTGGTAAGTATATTTTGTATCTAACATGTACTGCATAGTGATTTGGTGTATGTACTCAGTGTGAAATGGCACTTGCAGAAAGGTAATAGCGATCCCGCCCGCGCCTGCCCAGCCCTTGAGACCGGCCAGAGACAGCGCGGCCCACTCCGCCATCCTGCTCCATCCCGCCCGCCCCCGCCCAGCCCCTGAGACCAGTCAGAGACAGCGCAGTCGACTCCGCCATCCTCCTCCATCAGGCCCATGCCCGACCAGCCAGAGACCAGCCTGAGACAGTAGCTGACTGCAGCGGCCTCCTGGTTCCTGTGCCAAGCTCACCCAGCAAGAGCGAATTTACAGGACTCACCAGGCTTCCCAGAACAGTGAGAGTGTGGTGAGTCTGAGGGAGAGCCTTTGGCTTCTTCCCACGCGCGCTACGCGATTCCCTGTCCCCAACCCCTCCAAGCCAGTGACTGGCCTGAAACCTCAGGACCCACTCACCAGCACCTCCCTGGATCCCCTGACCTAAAGCCCACTGACTGAGTGGGAATTTCCCCGATTCTCTGGGCATCAAAGGTCAGTGAGTATAGAACCTCAGGCCCGTCGTGCTTGAGATACATTTCCCAGGGATTAAGCTGCCCGTCACCTCCCATGGCTCGGTGACAGCTCTAGGCACACTGCGCCAGAGAAATATTTCCAGGTGATTACTGGTCCTACCCCACAGCCCCAGACCCAGTGCACGTCGGCCTGGAGTGAGAACTCCAAGCCTGCCACACCGGAGGGACATTTCTCAGCAATCCACGGTCCCACGCTACGGACCGAAACCCAGCACAGCCTGGCCTGTGAGTGAGGGCTCCAGGCCCACTGCACCAGAGGGACCTTTCCCAGCCTTCTTGGGTTAAGGCCTGTAGACCTGGAACCAGCACAAGCTGGCCAGCTCAGTACAGCCTACTCAGTGAATAAGATCATCCACTATCCTTTTGTGAGCCCAGAAAACCCACCAAAGCCCAGGCCCACCCACCTGGGGAACGCCCTGCCTGACACAGGAGGGCTGACCCCGGGAACCAACATAGCGGAACCAAAGGAGCTGCAGCAAAAAAGGAACTGAACACAACAGCTAGA
>PVKA01005847.1:0-87733 GCA_004027165.1 Ctenomys sociabilis
TGCTATGGTCATCCACTAGGTAAATAATTATTGAATCTTTGATATAATTCAGCTATAAAAAAACCTGTAAATATAATTTCATGTATGCACCTTGTACAGTACCAAAACGTTATGAAAACAGTTTGCAATGTATTAATTCATCAACTCTGTATGGTTAAGGTGTCTTGAAACTGTCTGATTGACATTTGTATTTTAATAAGAATTTGACTTTCTGGTAAACTCTGTAATAATGTTGCCCATATAATATTGGAAGATGATAGTAAAGTATCTTAAAGTAGTAGGAAATATAATAGCTTATACAAGGAATTAAGAATTGGAGCTTTTTACCAAGATGGTGTCAATGGCTGAAGCCTAAGCAAAAGCTTCGAAGGCCAAGAAGGCCATGCTGAAGGGCATCCACAGCCACAAAAAGAAGAAAGAACATCTCCCACTTTCTGCTGTTCCAAGACACTGTAGCTCCAGAGGCAGCCCAAGTACCTTCGGAAGAGCGCTCCCAGGAGAAACAAGCTTGACCACCATGCCATCATCAAGTTCCCCCTGACCACAGAGTCAGTCATGAAAAAAACTGAGGACAACAACACACTCGTGTTCATGGTGGATGTCAAAACCAATAAGTACCAAATCAAACAAGCTGTAAAGAAGCTCTATGACATTGATGCTGCCAAGGTCAGTACCCTCATTAGGCCTGATGGAGAAGAAGGCACATGTTCGACTGGCTCCTGATCATGATGCACTGGACGTTGCCAACAAAATTGGGATCATCTAAACTAGTGAGTCAAGCTAACTAATTCTAAATACATGTTTGTTTGTTTGTTTTCTCAGTAAAAAAAAATAATAATAATTGGAGCTAGTTTTAGTCTGAACTGGAAGCAGGAACCAATCACAGCAAGGCTTGTGAAACTGATCTACAATGGCCACTTCCCTGTTCCTAAATCCAGTTCAAGTTATTTTTCCTAACACAAGTACAGAGCCTACAGCCAAATCAGAAATGACATGGAGAAACTGGAGGATCCAAAATTCTATCAACAGAAATTGCACAAATAGGTAGTCATGGGCTTTGAAGTGAGAAATGCAATGAATAGCTATTGGACAGAACAGAATGACTCCCAAGTTTCATCTAAACCAGTATGTCAGATATGGACTGTTAGATTGACCTCCTGGTTATATCCATCTGGTTACATCTATTTCTCCTTATCTGAACCATTTAAGTTTCTTTGTCACTAGTCTATGAGAGCAACAGATTTGGCTATTTTCTGTTTCCTTGTTGGTGGATCTACAGAAAAGCTGGTTCTTTTTGCAAAAAACGAGAGCATTATTGTTGGTTCAAGCTGTGATCCTTTGCTTGGTAACATTTTCTCTCTTTGTCTTTAATTTTCCCTGTATGATAGTTGGAACCTGTTTCTGAGAGTATTATTTTCTTTGAATGTCCTTGAATGTAGCTGGGGAAAGGCAGTTGGCGGGGTGTAGGAGCTCCACAGGGTAGATGAGGACAAAATCGGGATATCATAGCTTGCAATGAATTAAAAGTCACAAATATTTCCCAGTACTTTTCCCTTAAGTGATAGAAAAGATTGCTAGTTGTACAAGTTGGCTGCATTTTCCCCTATTGAGTTTCCAAAGTTTGATGAAGCAGGACTTGTTTTTAGCTTATTAAACAGTCCCGTGTCACAAAAGAAATCATATACTACTTATGTGCATGCGTAGAGGCACATACATACATGGATAAATATATCTACATTGGACCAGAGAAATACATTCTACATACTTATAAGAAGTAGAACTATTGATCACACCCAGAGAACTACTCATAAATAATTTCTCACTCTGTGCTGCAGATATATGAATCATTTCTAACTTCCTTGTTTGAACTCATTTAGGCTGGTAGAGAATAGTTGCAAATGCTGTTAAAATATCATTTTCTTCTGACAAAGATAATGAGAATTTTCTTATAAGAAAAGGAATTATTAACTCAGTTCATGATCTGACATGTATACTACTGGGACAATCTGGAGAAACAAGCACTGCTTTAACGTCATGTCCCCCAGCAGGGATTATGGTGTTTGGCATAAATCTCTTCTTAGTATACGTGACATTAATTTCAAGGCAAAAGTTGTTTCTCTATCACAGCTCTCATATCTCTTCCTGAGGTATAGGCTTTTTTATCACATAATCAAACATAATTCTTCATTAAATTTTCTGGGCACTTTTTCTCTTTCTCAGGTTGCCACCATGCAGAGGTTAATAACAAATTTTTCTTGTGTGTCATTTTGCTTGTATCTATTTTCCTTAAAGGTGCTCAGTAATTATAGCTACAATAGCTTAGTTTTATCTAGGTTCTAAGACTGCTCTACTAGAAAAATTGTATGAAAGGAACAGGATTGATGATGTCTCTTCCCTAACTGCATGTGAATTTTAAAATGTCAAGCTGCTAGTTTTATGCAAACATCTTGGAAATAAATAATATTCAGGAAATACTGTCAAAATGTATTATAGCTTTGTATGCACAGTGCTCTAGGTTCAATCCTTAGCACCAAAGCTAAAAACAAATGAACACACAAACAAACAGCAACAAGAACCTGGGTGTGGTGTCTCATCCCTATAATCCCTGCACTAGGGTGGCTGCAGCAGGAGGATCACTACAAGTTCAAGACCAGCCTAAGCTACATATTGAGCTCAAGGCCAACTGAACTTCCTAGTGAGACCTTAAATAAAAAAAAAAAAAAAAAAAAAAAAAAAAACAAGTGGAAAAACAACAGCAACAACAAAAGTTGTGTACTATATACTGTCTAGCACTGGCACACTGTTAAATAGTACTTTTATGAGATATGCATATGTAGATTTAAATTCAAATTCTTGTTATTATTTACCTTGTGGTTTAGGTCAGTAGCTTTAAGTTTAGGACAGTGTTTACAAGTTTCCCATCTGTCCATCAGAAATTATATATATATATAATTCTAATTATATATATATATATAAACACAGTGGTTTGCACTTAGTGGTCATTAAGAAAATTCTTACAGAGGCTTTCTTTTAGGTAAAGGAAAAGAGGAGGAGCAGCAGCAACTATCAACTCTGTCATCTTTGAACAAGTCACTGTGGGTATTGAATTGTGCTCATTATTGTGCAGTGCTCACCATTCCAATTGCTATGAGAAACACTTGCTCAGGAGACCCAGGTTCTGTTGCCCGTATCCTAACTCCATGCCTTCATTCACCACTGAGTACCTCCTTGACCCAATCTCCACTGTCCTACGGACCATGCGTGGGCCTCTCTCATGTAGTTCCCTCATTAACCGTGGTAAGACCAAGGAGTATCGTTCTTAAATCCCTCCATTGTACAAGCAGTAGTAAGGTGATCTGTGTCACTCTGGATCAGTCTTTTAAATGCGTACCACCAATGTCGCTGAATGATGTTGATGGTTGGAGAGGTGACACTGTCCCGGATATGCCCTTTGCTCCTGCTGATCAGCACAGAGCTCCAGCACTTTTCTTCTGTCTTGATCTAACACTCTTACATTTCCTAAGCCATGTTTCTATCTCACCATGATTCACTTTATGCTATTTTTCGCTGTAAATTTCGTTTTGAATAGTCTATAAAACATAATTCTTTTACACATAGTTAATAGCAAAAGCTATGAAGAAAAATCAATTTTCTATTACCTCTGCTACCACCTCCCATTTCTGTATGATTTTGTACAAACCTGAACATTCTAGTATGTATTGAATCACAGCTTTATCCAATCCTTTTACAATATAGCTTTATCCTTAGGCTTACTAAATTAGCTAGAAAAATCATATCTGAGTGTACAACTAGTTTTCCTCATTTGATACTTTGGAGAAACCGCTTCACTTCCATAAATAAATGGTTGTTCTAAAAATGCCTTCTAAAAATTTTAGCTATCATTAAAATCTAAACATTTTATCCATATCAAAATTAATTTGGAGTATTGTGAAGGATTAGGTTCTTTTTTCCTTCTGTGTATAATTGCGTGAGTATTGAGGCATCACACGTATTTGGTCTGCTTTTGAGTTGTCTCTTCTGTTCCACTGATTCGATTTTCTTTTTTATGCCAAAAGATTGTGTTATGAATGTTTTATAGCAAACATTTTTGATATTTAGAAAATCAAATACCTTAAATTTTTTTTAATCTAATCATTACTCTTTTTAAAAATTGTGTTAGAATGGAACAGACTATTTATAATTCCATTTAAATAATTGAGTTAGTCACTTTAAAAATAATATTGAAATTATGAGTGGAATTACATTAAAATAAGAAAATAAAATTAAGCATATTGAGAAATGTGACTTTTTTTTACTAGGTTAGGTCTTGTTATATTTCCTTATGAAATAGAGTCAGTCTTCCATTGTGGATTTGTCTGATCATTCTTTCCCGGATGGACTTATTTGTCATGTTTTTCCCCTGATTCTTTGTCTAAATTTTATGAAAGGGAAATTCCCATACTGTAAAATCAATCTATATTTAAGTAAACCAAAAAGTAGCATTTAGGGCATGTAGAATATTATGCAAGCATAAAAAATTTTCAAATCATCCACATCAACCAAAATTAAACTAATTAAATGAATACTCCCTATACTTTTTTCTCTATATTCACTGTACTCTCCTCCAATTTGGTGGTTTTAGGCAGTATTTTTTTCTTTTTTGGTACTGGGGGGCAAACTCAGGGCCTTGCACTTGCCAGGCAGGTGCTGTGCTATTCCATTACCTCCCAGTCTGCTGACAACATTATTTTATTTCCATAAATTTTTATCTTTTATAAATACTTTGCATAAGCGTAGCCATGAACTATGTAGTGTTTTCTATTGACTGCTTCTATTTAGCATAATGTTTTAAAGTTTGAATGAAACTTTAAGATATAAGATGTATCAATGCTCCATTTATTTTCATGCTGAATAAAATATCACTGTATCCCACAATTTACTTAACCACTCATCCCTTAATGATCCTTTTTTTCTTTTAACTATTATGGGTACCATCATTATGCATACATATATGTATGCATATATATTTAAATACTTGCTTACATTTCTCTCAGTTACATAACGATGAGATTGTTGGTTGATTTCATTTTTAGGAACTGACAGACTGTTTTCAACAAGGGCTGAGTCATTCAATGTTCTCCTCAGCAATGTTCAAAATTTACAGGTTTCCCAGAGCCTCGCAAACAGTATTCTTTCAGTTGTCATCAAGGACGAAGGGGTAACGAATTGAGATTTTGATTTCTGTTTTCTTGATGATTAATAATGTTGCTGAGTATTTCTTCCTGTGTCTGTGGTTGGTTTGCTCATTTTCTTTGGAGAACTATCCAAATCTTTAGCTTATTTCTTCAATTGCCTTCTTTGCCAATTTATTGTTGAGTTGTTGGGGTTTACTCTGGATAGTAATCTATTATCATGTTCGCAGTTTAGAAATATCTTGTCAATTGGGTTGGCTGTTCCTTCTCTTGCTCAACAATGTCTTTTCGCACACAACAATTTTTATTTAATACAAAGTCCAATGTATTTTTTATTTTGTTGCACATGATTTTATTTTTATTTTTATTTTTTTTGTCTTTTTGAGACAGGGTCTCACTATGCAGTTCAGACTGGCCTTAAGCTCACTTTGTAGCTCAGGCTGGTCTCGAACTCACAACAATCCTCCTGCCTCAGCCTCCCGAGTGCTGGGATTATAGGCATGCGCCACCACGCCCGGCTACACACATGATTTTATTGTCTGGTGTCACATGTAATAATGCAGTGTTGAACACAAGATTATAAAACATTTCCCTGCGTTATCTTTGTGGTCATACATGGTGACATATGCCTGTAGTCTTAGCTACTCAGCAAGTGGAAGCAAGAGAACTACCTGGGCTCAGGGCTTCCAGACTGTCTGGACAATATGTGTATGATCTCCTTTTAGTAATTCTGAAGTTAGATTGTCACTGAGTCACTTTCTCCCATAGAGCATTTCCTTTGGGCAAAGCCAGCAGCTGGATCAGGTTGTCTTTTGGAGAGTTTCACTTTATGAGGGCCCAAGGCCTCTCCAGTGTGTGTGTGTGTGTGTGTGTGTTTGTGCGTGTGTAGGCAGATCCTCCCTTTGCCCCAACATCAAGTCTTCAGATGGCCTTAGCACCCCACTTCATAAGGGGACCTGGGCCCCAACCACCAAGCTCACAGATTCCTGGAAAATAGCTCCTAGAAAGGAACTACTATGGATAATAAATATTTGTGGTTTTAAGACACTAGAAAAAAAGGAGTTTACATATTTAGCATATATATTTAAGTCATTGATATATTGTGAGTTTACTATGGTGTCAAATTGAGGTATGGCTCTACCTCTCTTGCATGTGATTATTCAGGTATTGTGTAAGCATTTGGAATGGTGATATTGCTTCCCTATTGAATGGTCTTAGCACTAAGCTTGAAAGTCATCAGATGTGTGAGAATCACCTGTCCCTCACATTTAGATTCTCAATTTCTTCCTGTCAGATGTCAGTCTATGTGAATGCTATCATGATGTTTTGATTAGAATAATTTTCTAGTAAGTATTCTTATTACAAAGTGTAGGTAGTACAACGTTACCTTTGTTTTTAATAGTTTTGGGTTATATAAATCCCTGTAATTTTACAGTGAGATTATCTTTCCATTTCCACAACAGCAGTCATCAAAATATTGATAAACATTATACTGAAATGTGGTTCACTTTTGATTGATACCACCCCTTTTTTATGTATTTAGTACATGATCAAGAAGATCTCACTACACAGATTAGACTCGTAGTGATCCTCCTGTTTTTAGCCTCGCAAGCACTGGGATTACAGGTGTGCACCGCCATGCACAGTCTCAATTGCTGTCTCAGCGAACTCTGAGGAATGGTGCCTACACAGCACGCTGGGGATCATACCCTGTCCCTGTGTCTGTGTAAGGAGGGGCGTTAATCCACTGAGCTATTTGGCCTCCCCTCATGCTGGCATTTTAATAATAGCAAATTCAAACACAGGAAATCTTTCTATTTACTTAGGTTTTTAAAAGTTCTTTGTAAAAAATATTTTATCTTCCTTAATTACATTCATTCTGAAGAATTTTGTCCTTTTGAATGCTGTTGTAAACAAAACGAGTTTTAAATTGTTTTTCAAAATGTTAGTATATAGAAACAGTTGATCTTGTACCCTATCATTTTTATGAGATTTTAAAAAATTAGATATAGCAGTTATTGTTCTGTCATTCTCTCTCTCTCTCTTCCCCTCTGTGTGCGTGTATGTGCGTACCTGCAGATTAACTGGGATATTTTATATATAGCACTATAGCACTTGAAAATAGAGAGTTTTACTTTTTGCCAATTTGAATACATTTTCTTCTTACTGCCTAATTGTTTTTGCTGAAACTTCCACAATTCTGTTACAAGACAACAGAAAGTGGACCCCATTCTTTTAGTCCTGATTTTTTTGGGGGAAAATCCTTCATCTTTCACCAGTGAAATGATGATAGCCATGAGTTTTATAAATTTATCATATTAGGAAAGTTCTTTACTATTCCTAATATCTTGAGAGTTTATCTGAGGAAATGCTGTTACAATTTGCAGAATGCTTTGTGTAAATCAGCTGTGATGATGAATATGAGGCGTCTTTATGATTTGTACTATTAGCTTGGTGTCAGACACTGATTGATTTTTTATTTTTTATCTATTTATTTATTTATTTTTGCGGTTCTGGGGATTGAACTCAGGTCATTGTGCTTGTCAGGCAAGCATTTATTTTACTGAGCCATGTCCCTGGCCCTTGATTTTTTTGTATTGATGCACCTTTGCACTTCTGGTTAAAATCCACTTGCTCCTAATAGGCAATTCTTTGCTGTTCCATTATGTTAGCTAACATTTTCGAGATATTTATCAAGGATATGCAACCTTGCCTGTGATCCCAGCACTTGGGAGGTTGGAATGGGAGCATTGCTGCGAGTTCGAGAGCAGCCTGGGGTCTGCAAAACTGAGCACAAGGCCAGCCTGAGCTGTGAGACCTGTTGAAAAATATATGCAACTGAAGTTTCCTTTTCTTATAGCCTCTTCATCTGGCTTTAATATGAGGATAGCAATTGCCTCGATAGAATGAGTTAGAAGGTGTTCCCTTCTGTTTTAATTTTGCAGGCATTTGAGAAGGAATTATTTTAATTCTTCTTTCTATATTTAGTAGGATTCACTATTGAAACCCTCTGATCTGGGGCTTTTCTTTGGAGATTTTTGACTACTGATTTGATCTCTCCTCGTTATGCATCTGTTCAGATTTTTCTACGTCTTTTTTATTTGTTGTGGTTCTTAGAATTTGTCCATCAATTCTAGGGCAGCTAATTTGTTTTTGCACCATTTTTGTGGTATTCTTTTGTACTTTTCGTTTTTGTGGGATTGATGGTAATATTACCATTTTACTTTTGATTTATTTTTCATTTTTTCCTGGCCATTGGAGCTAAGGATTATTCAGTTTTGTCTTCATTGAGGACTAAAATTGGTTTCTTGATGTTCTCTTATTTTTCTTTTCATTTTCTACTGTTTTCTTTTTTGTGCAGGTTTTATTCTATTCATTTCCCAGTGTCTTATATTGTGACATTAAATTATAGTTTGAGATTTTTTTACTAATTTCTTCTATGTTTTCTTTCCCAAGTTACTAGTGGTGTAACAAGGTATTACATACTGTTTAATTTCCACCTGGATGTGAATTTTCATTTTTATTTTTTATTCATTTCCAGGTTCATTCCTCTTGTTGTGGAGGCAGGTACTCTAAATGATGTACATCTTTTTAATATTTATTGAAACTTCATTCACGTATAAAGAATTTTTATTCTACTGTTGTTAGAAAAAGTATTCTAGATATATCCATTAATCCTAGTTACTTTATAGCATTGTGTCATGCATCTATTTCCTAGTCAATTTTGTCTAGATGTTGCATCTATTAATAGTACTTTTCTTTAAATTATTCTCTTCATATATTTTCAATTTGCTCATTCTCATCTAATTTGTGTCTTCTGATTATTATGGTTTAATATAATGTTTCAATGAATTTGTTAATACAATATTTCATACTTGAGGATGAGTTGCTTCATAAAACTTGCTAGTTATAACTAATATTAACAAATTATATTGAAGTATGTTTGTGCCTTTGATAATTTAAATAAATTTGATTGGCATTACTGTTTCTCTCATAATTGTCTGCAATTCAACTTCTCTAGAATGAAATAAGATTTATGCTGTGATATTGCATTTATTGAACGGCACCTTTAGCTGCTTTGGCAAATTTTCTTCCAAATTCTTTCTAGCCCCTTCTAAATATCTCAAAATGAATTAACAATTTCTAAAAGAGGGATGGCCTAATAGCTCATCAGACTAAAGCACCTGCAATCAGGTGCAAGGCCTGGGGTTCCATGCCCCAGCCTGCCGTGCCTGCCCCACCCAGAGGCACTCTGAGAAGGCAATTGAGACTGGTCGTGGTGGCGCATTCCTATAATCTCAGCTCTTGAGAGTCTGTAAACAAGTAGCTTACTACAAGTCTGATCTATTAGTAAGATCCTGAACATCCTGTAGACTCTTAAAAATATTCTAAACTCTTGTGGGCCAGTAGTATTGGTCAGCACATTTTCATGTCTTCACATCTTATTGTGAAACTTCATAAGGCTTAATCTATAAATGCTTAGAAGTTTTTCTTTCACCATTTCAGGCATTTTTCCTTTTCTGGTAACAACAATACCTGTATTTTCCTTTCTGGTAGCAGGCAATCTATAACCATTAGAGAAATGACCTGAAGCTTTTATATGAGAACTACAGAATTCTTCAAAACAATTATAAGTTGTCTGTAACTTTTGAGTACTAACTTCATCTGTTTTACTTCACACTAGTTCTTTGACTGAATGCCCTAGTACTTTGGAGTTGTTATTTCAGCTTTGACTTGCTAGCAAAGACGGTATCAAAACACAAGCAAAGATGTTTTGCTGTTGAGCAAAGGGCTGTATATTATCAGGAGTCTACTCTCTGCTTTACTGTCTGGCTCTGTGACTGTAGATAAGTCTTTAACTATTTTGTGACCAATTTTCTTTGTAAAGTGGAGATATTTATTTACTGCACCTAATTCACACAATTTTAGGAGATTAATGAGTTTAAAACTATGTGTGCCACATAGCACAATAGCAATGTTTGATAAAGCTTCTCCTATAATTATTCTGCATCTGAAGAGAGAGAAGGGACAGAATCAGAGAAATAGAGAGAGACAGAGATAGAAAGAATGAGAAAGAGAGAAAGACAGAGAGAGAAAGAAACAAAGACTGAGAGGGAAAGAGACAGAGAGAAAGGGAGAGATAGAGAGACAGAGAGAGACAGAGAGACACATGCACACACACAGAGACAGACACAGAGACAGACACAGGCAGAGAGAGGAAAAGAGAAAGATAGAAACAGAGAGAGAGAGAGAGAGAGAGAGAGAGAGAGAGAGAGAGACACATGCACACACACAGAGACAGACACAGAGACAGACACAGACAGAGAGAGGAAAAGAGAAAGATAGAAACAGAGAGAGAGAGAGAGAGAGACAGAGAGAGACAGAGAGACACATGCACACACACAGAGACAGACACAGAGACAGACACAGGCAGAGAGAGGAAAAGAGAAAAAAACAGAGAGAGAGAGAGACAGAGACAGAGAGAGAGAGAGAGAGAGAGCTCTTCCTGCTGTATTTGGCCTTGGAGACCATGATATCAAAGTACTGCAAATTGCTTATTTCATACTTTAGTTGAGTAGAAAATTATAGGTTACATCCAGAGTTCTTCCCACAGGATTGTAATCCTTGGGTACATATTTCATAACTTGTTTTTTTCAATTCAGTGTCATACCACAGTTTAGTGCTAGAAATATATGAATATGAGTGTCAATTTTGTAGTCCATGTTGAAGTGGCAAAATTGATTGGACTTATTTTCTGATCATATATATACAGATATTTGATATTTGAACAAATTCTGATTCCAATTAAACCTATGACCTTCAAAGTTTTACAGTCAAATATATTACAAAAATATTTGAGAAAAAAAACTTTTTTACCTGAAACTGGCCAGTACTATTGACAAAGAAAGGAAGAAGTGAGAGAAAGGAGGTTCAAAAAATAACAGATGCGTTGAGCTTGTAGCATATATCTGCATGTCTTATATTTGCTTTGTCTCCTACATTTATTACCCAATGTATTCATTCATAGTCAAATCACAGCACGTATGGCTCTGCTTCAGAGAACTTGACCTATTATGTTGACCTATCTGACTGTCTTTACTACTTTTCAGTTCAATATTCAAATGTTTACTTAATATATTCTTTTCTTTCATAGTTTGATCTTCCTAGGAAAATTCTGTTACAATGGGATTACTCATAGAACTGAATGTTAATATTCTTGTTCTGACACTAGTGTTTCGTCAGATTTATGAGTTTCCAATTCCTCAAGCAGCTAAACTTGCTATCTGTGGTGAGCTCAGGTATCACATCTCTTAGACATTAAAGAGCAACACAGTTTGGTCTATGGTAGCTTGAAGTATATTGGAAACAAATGTTTTCATTTTCCAAAGATTCCAAAGACAGGCTTCATTTTCTCCACTCTGACACCATGCATCAGTCACTACATTATCAGACACAGTAAGAATGAAAACATAAGATGAACAAATGAGTCTTTACTGTATTAGAGCAAAACATAAGGACTCTAAATGCAAATACTCCAGTCATCTTGGAGCGTGAAGCTTTAATCAGGTTTGGTACAGTGCCAAAGTATTCCATGGATCAATGGGAAAGAAAATTCTAATTTTTACAAAAAATTGTTTTCCAAGTACTTGTATAAGAAAAGGATTTTAACTAGCACCATTTCAGGATAAATATATGTATCAATTTGTTAATCTCCAAAACTCAGAATAATTTTGGAACAAAAAGCTATTATATGTTTCTAGCTCTAATTTTAGAAAAATTTTCATAATCTATAGAATCAAGAAAGAAAGTGGTGTTTCTCTTCAGGGTCTTAGAACAATAATTTACTTTTTACATCAAATGGGCAATTTTCTATTTTAGGTCATTGCCTAAGAAAGAAATTAGTATAAAAAAATATTTTGTTTCCAGGTCTTGTCTTTAGCCTAGTTTAATGTCTAGTTTACCTTTTATCTTGTTCCTTAAAGGTATTTATATATATATTTTAAGACTTTGTATTTTAAAAATGTTAAACAACTATGTATAGTATATAAGTATAATAAATTCCACACAGTCAAACAATGTTCTCTATTGTATACTTCTAAGTATTTTAGCAAAATGTTGCATTTTTAATTTAGTAATAAGATGTAGATCACTTCCTCTTCTTACCTCCTGAATCCAAAATAGGCAATAATTGGAGGAACATGAACAGTAATATTTTATATATGCCAGAAAATCAAAATTCATATTTTAACAACTCTATAATAGAAGTTTAAAGGGTGGCCAAATAGCTCAATGGATTAAAGCACGTGCAAGCAGGCCCAGGGACCAGGGGTTCGATCCCTAGGCCTGCCTCAAACCTGGGCATGGTGGTGTGCGCCTGTAATCCCAGCTCTTGGGAGGCTGTGAACAGGTGGATCACTATGAGTCAGATCTAGTAGTGAGATCCTGAAATGTCTGTAGACCCTTTCTTAAAATGCAAAAAAATAAAAAGAAGTTTAAAAGAAAAATCATATTTAAACATTTATCAAATGGGTCTCAAACATTATATACCATTACTTGTGGATATATATATTGACTTTCCTTCACTGTCAGTTTTTTTTTTTTTTGATATTTGCAATAATATCACAGATTTTTCTTTCTCCTTTGACTTAGTTGAATCTTTGAAATAGAACTCTATAAAGCTGAAACAAGTTTAGAGAAAGTAGATTGAATATACTAGTGATTTGTTTACCTGGAACAAGGAGCCCACAGAGAAAGGGTGAGTTGAAATCAAAGTTATACTGTGCTTACTATTAGGTGAAATTGATATCTAATGATAAAAGTTGGATGAACATAGCCTTTTAAACAGTAGAAGAGATAAGTTTCAGATGAACTATTTAATGTATTCCAAAAAGGCAAGTCCCAATCATTATCAAACATGAAGAGAAATAAATGAAGGAAAACTGAATGATTAAATGCTTTCATCTGGAAATTTGATTTCAATATTCAGAAACCCTACCATTCTTCTAATTCATCACGGTCTTTGTTTATTGCTAATAAATTAATGTGCAGATGGAAAGACTTCATTACCCCTTCCACACACTTCACTAGTTACAGGTCATTTATTAATCTGTGTTATCTGGTGAGACTAAAACAGCTGTAATTACATTGTTAAACATTGATTAATAAGCAACTCTCATAACTAATAAAAGAAACATGCAAAATGTGTTTTCTTTTCAGTATTTAGCTTAAAGTTTTGGGAATGAAGAATTGCAGAATGCCATATTCCTTCCGAGCAAACCTGATTTGCTTGTGCAGCCGCTTCTAGTCACACCTACGAAACTTGATTACCAAAAAGAATTCAGTTACACTGAATTCTAACTAAAGAAACTCAGCTTGTTCACACGATGATATTAATTCCCTGAAATTAGCATCCAAAATTAAAGCATGATTCTATTATTTTCAGTTATTTTTCTTTAATGTGAAAAGGCTACTCGTTCAAAGCTATGTTCTCATTCCCTTCATTTTGATCATACAATTGAATACACATCTGTTTGTGGATTGGAATTTAAATATTTTACAGATTGGCAGCACTTGAAGAGCAGGAAGCATGTTTTTTTTGTTAAAAACCTCTGGACTCGCTGTTTATTAGGTTTTTGAGATAATCAGTTTGATTTAAGTGCTATGAGAACATTATTAAATGTCAGATATGTTGATGATCACTAACAGTAAACAAGTAGACTATCTCTGACACACCAGAGAATTATGCAATTCCCTTTCCGTCAATACTGTGGAAAGTGAAATGGCTATGTTAAGAAATGGTTTTCAGGCACTATAGATGTTTAACGCAGAACCCAATCAAATTCCTGACTACTTCATAAAGCATCTCTTTTTCTTTCAAAAATTCACCTTAAAATTCGATGTGCAGTATGGTTTCTTATATTTTTGTCACTGAACTGACTGCTGTCATTCACTGCCTCACCCTCTTATGTTAGTGTCGAGATCTGTGGAGAGGGAGCTGTCGTTTGCAGGCAGGATGAGTAGAGAGCAGGAGTCTCAGGTTCACCCTCTGCCTTGTCAGTGGCCCTGACTCGTGGAAGTTGCCTAAATTGCATGAGCATGAGCATGAAAGAAGATGATGTTTTCAAAACGTTGTGAGCATAGAGTGGCTCACTTGTGGCCAGCAAGTGTAAGTGTTCTGCTGCTGCCTCCTCGGTTTGGAGATTGGTAAGTAGTAGAGTCTCCCATTTAACTGTGGAGATTTTCATGTCAGTTCAGTCTTCTTTTCCCCAAATAGCTCCCCAAACATCTGTTTTCTGCTATTGCCAATTGACTGGTTTACCTATTAAGCTTCAATTAGTTCTTAATACCTGAATTAATTCATAATATGTTCCCAAAGATAAGGAGTGAGGTTTTAAAATCCTAATTAAACACACACACACACACACACACACACACACACACACACACAGAGCAAAGACAAAGGGAGGACTATGTGGGTCACTTGGATAGCAGAAGGTCAGATAAGGTTAGGATCAAGTGACAAATGCTAATGAAAGACTTCACCTGCTCTTTGGGAGAAGCTGGTGTCATCCAATTTGTAATTCCGTGGTGCAAACAGAAACCACACATGCTAGATGCTTTGGGGTACAAATAACAAAATCCGTCAAGAGCATTGCACAGGAAGATATTTGGACCTTATATAATTGTAGAGAAAAGAGAAGGCTAATTTAGAGGAATGGATTTAACTAAGCATTTCCCAGTAATACAAGTATGGGAAGTATTTTTAGCAGAGACAAACTGTCTGAGCTACTACTGGTGCTAGAGAAGTAAGCAGACTGTCCTTGGTCTAGGATAGTGATGGCAAAATTGTTGGAGCCCTCAGTGATAACAGAGCCTCTGGCAGGATGGATGCCATAGGCCTGTCACAAATGGGCTAAGATAAACTTGACATCTCAAGTTAATTTTATTGACATTGTCCAAATTCAGTCTTGGGAGAGGACACATCTTACTCAGCACGCTTGGATATGGAGACTCGTTCCCTAGGCAGAGCGAGCAGGAAGTCTACGGACCAGTGATATTTGTATGTATTCAGAGGAAGGCGCTCTTGCTCAAAGTCCCCATAGACAAAGCAAACAGTGACTCATTCTTTCAAGATGCAAAAGGGTTTGATGCTGAAAAACCAAATAAATGATACAGCATAGTACCTGCCTCAGTGTAGATCTTCCAAAGAAGACAAAAAAAAAAAAAAAAAAGATGCAGCATGGTTCCTGTTGGATGAGAAGATCATTTCTGACTTTTAAGAAATTTCTGTAGGAAAGTTTAGGGCCTGTAGGAACTGAGGGAAGATAAATTTCTTTCTGAGGTATGCAAATAGTTGCTCTGTTCTGTATCCCTTCTCTAGTATGTTTTTGCTAGGGGAGGCTGACGTCTACGGTTAAGCCACCAACAGGAATTCTGTATTTTCTAGTTGGGTTCAAAACACATAATTTAAAATACTGGAAATGTGAAACAGAGAGAAAAATGAGTTGGAGATATTTGTGTTCTTTTTATTTGGTTTCTTTTGTGTCTGCCTTTAGATTAGTTGCATTTTCTCTTGTTTTAAAGGCCAGAGCTCTGCAAGGCTGACTTTGGTTCTGTAGACGCCCCCTCTCTGTAGTTGTATAGGTCCTGGCCCAGGACTTGGAGTTACTCTGCTCTCCTTGCAGTCTGACAAAGCCTTGATAAAACAGGCACTTCCTCCACCAGCATTCCTTGGTTTCTTATAACACCCACATTCCGTGGTTTTTTTAACACTTGTGTGAGAAAGTGAATTGATAAAATTTGGGTGTAATCCATGCTTTCACTAATATTTCTTTCATTCTTAAAAATGAGAAGGAATTATTAGTAAGTTATGTCAAAAATATTGACACAGCTATATCTAGAAGTTGGGTTGCTTCCCGTCTTTCTCTATTTTTGTATTCAAATTATATTTCAAAATAAAATTTGTGAAGTGTTTTTTTCACTGAACCATTTTCCTATTGTGACACATGAATCCTGAAAATGCAACTCATTTAAATTCAAGGAAAATGAATAAATTTTAATAACATGTTAAACACTTTTAATTGTACATTTTGAAAATCATTTTTGAAAACTATGTCACGTGAAATAAACTTGTAAGAAACACAAAAAATTAAGCCGGGCATGGTGGCGCATGCCTGTAATCCCAGCACTCGGGAGGCTGAGGCAGGAGGATTGTTGTGAGTTCGAGACCAGCCTGAGCTACAAAGTGAGCTTAAGGCCAGCCTGAACTGCATAGTGAGACCCTGTCTCAAAAAGACAAAAAAAAAAAAAAAAAAGAAACACAAAAAATAATCAACAAAAATGTTTTAAATTATTCGTTATCTCCTTTCTCACACTCAAGTCTAGCTAGGATAGTCTTCTCTTATTGAACAACAATCTTCAAACTTCCACATTGAGTTTAGTTGCATGAATCTTCTCACTTCTTTATTGAAAATCTCAACTCCACCTATAACTTATAGCAGCACAACCTTAGCTTTCTGCTTGATTGACCATCCTTATGACCTTTTCTGGTAATCCCTTTTTTTTTTTTTTGAGGATCCAGGGATTGAACTCAGGCCTTTGTGCTTGCCAGGCAAGCATTTATTCTACTGAGCCATCTCCCTGACTCCCTTTTCTGGTACATATTTCAGCTCTAAATTAAAAAACGTGTCGGAAGGAAATGGTTCTTTTCCTTCCTGATGGAGACAGGAGTTAGAATTTCCAGATCTTGAGCAGAGGATGATAAGCCAGGCCATTGGCTGCAGGTTACCAGGACCCCGGGTGGGCGTAACCTGAACCTGCATGGATTGGACCCTGAAAAGGATGTATTCTCCTATGGGCTAGAGATCCTATCACTTACTCAACAAGGGAATCCGTACTGGCTTCTCAATCACCTATATAGCTCAGGACGAATAGCCTTCCTAAGTAACCTGCTCAGGATCCCTTGTTTCCTTTCATTGTACCTTTTAAATAAATTTGCTTACACTCTACCTCCTCCATCCACAATTTTGTTTACCATCACTCTGAGATATGAACCTGAACCTGGCACTCGTTAACTTCCACAGAGATCAGATCTGTCAAGTGTGAACAAAACCAGGTAGTCATCAGTGACACATATGAGTCAGACAAGTTGAGGAAAACCCTAGAACCTTTGATAAGCAACAGGGGAAAGGAGACCTATAGAGGCAGTCCTTGATTAGGGAGTAGAACATTTGTCAGGTGGCAACTTGGCCTTCAGTTCTCTGAGATGAATATGTGGAATTTAAGAAGAGCTGAAAGCCATATGCAAAAGTTAAATGATAGTTTGGAAAAAAAAATATATATAAACATCTTCTAGGTTAAATGAACAGTTGTGTAGACCTCCTATGGTTTATAGGAGGTTTTATTTTATATTTATTTATTTCTTTTTCTGATACTGGAGCCGACCTCAAGACTTGCTGCATACTGGCCGTGGACTCTACTGCTGAGCTGCTACATCTCCAGCCACCCTTGTTCTTCTTTTCTCTTAATTTTTAACTCTTTTAAGAGGCAGCTTCCCATTAAATCGCCCACATTGGCCTTGAACTTGCAATCCTCTTGCTTCAGAAATATATATGCTCAATACCCCACCCCCCAATCACAATCATTTTCTTCATTCTCCAAACTTTCTGATTTTGAAGACTACTGTCATTCTTAAAACAAATTGCTCAAGGCACAAAACTCGAAACCATCTTCGCCTTGTATTCTTTCTCTGGGGTGTTTCTACCTAGGAGACTCCATATTCAGAAGAAGTTCTCAAACCAATTCTGCTTTCTCCTGCCATGACTATTTTCATACCATTCTTGATGGTTCCCTTAATTTTATATTATTAATATATGAAATATGTTATAATATATTGATATATTATATGTTAATGTATATACATTATACTTTTGGCTCTCTGTTGATTATGGAACTTATTAAATCTGCTTTTCAAACTTCCTGGCCATAAGGTCATACTTATGGATGGTGTTTTACAAATCCCAAAATAACCAGGCTGAATTTCTGGCAGTATCCATTTTGCTCACTTGCAAAAAGACCAAAATTCTTTTTACACAAAGGAAAAGAAATGAGTAGAATATATACTTTTCTTAAATACTCGGACTAACTCATTAAACTTTAAAATCTGTTTTTCTTCTCTGTTCTTTCCTTTCTTTTTTTTTTTTTCTTTCTAACAGAATATTGCTGCATATGGTGCTGACAAACTTATAAGGGCCTATGGAAGTAGAAATCAATCTAGTTTTCTTTGTCATTTCATATAGCACTATTCTCTGACCTTTGATGTAGAGCTTTGTTGCAGTTATAACCATAGCACCTACTGAAATTCGGGTGCAAATCTCCTAAATTTTAGTTCATCCAGTTGTGCCTGGCTTGGTTCTGGCTTCTATGTTCAGCTCCTTCCTGTTGCACCCCTTGGATGTGAATCTGTTGTGCCCCTCTGGCAAAATTTTCGTCTCCTGAATTAGCTGGGTGGTTCTGGCCTCTAGCCTCTCTGTAGGGTTTCATCCTAGGCCTATATGTCAGCCCTGAGCTGGGTCTGGAAGGGGGCCCCAGAGTGTGGCAGAAGTTCTTACTCACATACCAGGCTCAATCTAGATTGTATATTGTTATTTTGGCAAAAAAAAAAAGAAGTTTGAAAAGCCTTATTTTAAAAACAAAATTTAAGGGTGAGGGAGACAACTCAGAAGAATAAGCACTTGCCTGTCAAGCACAGGATCCTGAGATCAATCCCCAGTACTGCAAAATAAATAAAAATAAAAGTAAAAATATAAGACCAACACTCAAGCTATCTTCATGATATATGAAGCTTGTAACTTGGGCCCCATTTTCTTTCCCATCCCAACTGCATCTTTACTTCTCCCTCACACAGTTTCACAGACTTTGATTTGTTTATGGTTTCACAAATACACCAGTCCCCATTTACAGCACATCTCTTCCCTTTAAGGCCTCATATCAGAAGTTAGCTTTTTGCCTGAAGACTTCCCAGTTCTTAGGGCTTTAACCACCTTTCCCTTACACTGTATTCTAATTGCTTTCTATATTTGTCTCTTTCATTACACTGAATTTCTGGGGAGCAGAGACCTCCCTTTGAGTCCCTAGTGTCTAGCAGAGTGCATGCTAATGACTGAAAGAATGAATGATGAAACTATTGAATATATTAATGAGAAATGGAACTGTGTGCATGTGTGTGTGTGTGAACACAACTCCAGAAAGTAACTCATGTAACCATAATTCTGTAACGGGATGTGTGTTAGGCTACAGTGTGGACTGTATCAGTCATGGTAACTGAAATTAGGATTAATTCAACCAAGTACTTATTAGTTGTAATTAGTTATACTGTTCAATAGTTTTTATGATTTAACCACCTTGCAAATTAGTTCGGGAGGCAAATCTTAAATATATATTTTGTTTTACTCCTTTAGATCCTCTGTTCTACCTTCTCTAGCCTGCTCTGGGTTTGAGGAACAGCAACTTGTCTGTGGCAATAGGACCCGGGTCTGGCCCACGAAGAGGTAGAAAAAGAGTGGATTCAAAGTCTTTATTTCTCTCTCTCTCTCTCTCTCTCTCTCTCTCTCTCTCTCTCTCTCTCTCTCTCTCTCTCTCTCTCTTTCTCTCCTCTCTCTCTTTCCATCTCTTTCTCTTTTCCCAGTGCTCATCACTATTCCTGGTTTTCTCTGAATTCAGGGAGCATCAGCTGCACAGTTACTATTTCTTCAGAGTTCCTGCGTTCTCCTTGTGATTCCCCTACACCTTCCATCTACAAACATCACCCCACATTTGTGTAGTTGTTCTGATTCACTGTGGTCTCTGGCTCATGTAGGAAACTTGACTCACATAATTCCCTCCTATTTCCTGTGGTCTTTTACAGAGGAAGTCCAGTGCCGGTTACAGTACTTCAGTGGGGTGATTAATGGTCAGCTTGAGAGGCAATAGCCACCTGAGCTGTGACAGCACATTGCTGAGTGTGGAAGATCTACCTAGAATTTTTGCTGGAATGGCACAACAGGAGAACTGGAGGAGAAGAATGCATGCTGCTATCTAAGGATTTTTTTCTAAGGAGTCTAGACTGCTGTGTTCCCTCAGGAGAGTTTCTATCCTCACCTTTATACTCTGTGTCATCTCCTGATTTCCAAGGCGGCTCTTTCAGCCTTCTGGTGCAAACATTCGGGCTTCTTCCACTGGCCATTGGGATTTTCCAATTGCAGATCTGTTTTAGGGACATGGATGGGACATGAAGTGGGCCTTAAGCTGCTGACTGGATCCTTCCAGTGCCCACTGCACCAACAGACATTTTGCTTCTCCTGCACCTCACCCTAAGCACTGAATAGTGCAAATGCCTTCACAACAAGCAAAGCAACAAGCAAACTGTACTGTGATAGGTTTAGGCAACTGTGTATCTGAAACTAACTTAAAAGTGAAAAATGATTTATTCCAACATGTACTTAGAACCATAGGTGAAATTAAGTAGAATGAATTTAAACAGCACTTATATTTCAAGAGTGTTTCCTATTGAGAATAATAATAATAATAATAATTATTATTATTATTATTATTCTTTGGGGGGACCAGTGATTGAATTCAGGCTCTTATGCTTGCCAGGTAAGTGTTTATTCCACTGAGCCATCTCCCCGACACCTAAGTAGAATTATTTATCCAAGAACATTAATCAGTAAAAATACATTAGAGTGCTTTTCTGTGGTAAATAAAAAGTATACCAAAATCTTTAGTGAAGTTTTGAGTCCAAACAAGTAAAATTTAATTGCAAATAGTCTACAGACAATAATTTCAACAATAATGAAGATATAACAATTCAAATAATTTAAAAATAATTTTGTAGATTCTTATTAAAAGATAATATTAAAGATATACTCTAGTAAGCACAAGGGCCTGAGTTCAATCCCCAGTTCCACACAAAAAGGATATACTCTAGTGAAATAATTACAAAATACTAATTATCTTTAAGACATAAAATAGAGAATAAAAAAATTCTCACAGTGGAATCTTTGAATACTATATTTCAATTCCTAAATAAATCGTTCTTTTTCCCCAAAAGATTGAAACACAAATACCCACCAAAACGTTTCAGAAACCTGAGGATGGTGCTCATATCGTGAGACTGCCCAGAGGGAAAGCAATTTTAAGACACTGGTAGTATGTTCTTAAATAATTCTTCAAATGATGTCCAAATAGATTTGCTTCTTGCATAGTGTGTTCAGTAAGATTCAATCCCTCATATTTGAAAGTAACTTTGCAAACAAGTATATTTAATATGGAAAAAATAATTTTAATGAGAAAAAGTGCTTTTCACCTCTCTCTATAAATATGTTTCTACATTTAGTCACTTCATGCCTGTAATGTGTTTTCACATAACAAATCTTTACCACAAGTTTTCTACTCCCTGTTTTAAATTTCTCACATGACTGAGCACACTCCAGAATCTGAAGGTTAGCGATGCTGGCATCGCTAACCTTTTCTCTCAGCTGTGTGGCCTGGAGGTTAAAGTGATTGAAAGTGAACGTTTTAGTCAGGTGATTCTCTCTCTGTCTCTGTTTCTTTCTTTTTGTCTCTATCATTGTATCTGTGTCTCTGTCTCCTTCTCTCTGTCTCTCTGTGTCCTTATCTCTGTCTCTGTCTCTGCCTGCCTGCCTGCCTATCTATCTATCTATCTATCTATCTATCTATCTATCTATCTATCTATCTATCTATCTATCTCCGTCTTTTGTGGTACTTCCCCGTATTGCAGCAATTTTGACATCACTGGGGCCGCTATGTTTAGGAGAACATTTCAAATTTCCTAACAGCAACACAGGTCTTTGGAAGATAGCCCATCGACTGACATGTTGATGAATGTGCTAGTAAGTTCATGTGTAAGGAGATGGGTTAGCGCCTATGAATTATTCAGTGCCATCCGGGTGGAGATGTGAGCTAACCAAAATCCAAAGGCAGCCCATGCAGGGGAGCAGTGCCAGGTACAAAGATCTCGGTGACAGTTGGCTCCAGGTCCTACTGGTTGCTCATCTGGATGTTAGCTTTTTCTAGTTCTGCTATGCTCTTTCACAGCACTGACCTCAGTTCCGTTACTGCACTGTTCCAAATTCCACTAATAGAATTGATAAACATCAAATATGTTTTGTCATTGTCCTTTTCAAACACTACCTTGATTTATAAAGGAATTACTTACTGGTGCAAGACACTAATCTGAAGTCACTTAGCCTTAGCTACTTTTGTAGCCAGAGGCACTAGGTAAGGCTTCAGAATCACACTTACTCTTCACCCCAGGAGATCCAAATCCCATACAGAACTCATTAATAATTTAGTTCCTTGTAGCCAGTTTTCTTTTCAGCTCTTTTTTGGGAGTACAAAAGTGTTGCTTCAAACATCCGTCTACTAATTGGGCCTTTATTTTCCACCTCCAGATCTGTCTCTGAATAGTGTCTTTACCCCCAAAATTTCTTGGGCCATCAACCAGATTATAGCTGTGCTCTGCCATCCTGCTGGGATCTAACACCTGCTCTTGCAAACCCCTTTTTCACATTTGTCTGAATCCAAATTGAGTTTCTCACGTTCTTTGTATAGTCTTCACGGCTAACACTACTTCCTAAACCATTTCCTCTTCCTCTTTGTAGTTAATCTCACAATAAATTTAACTACTGAATTTTAAACATATTCTCCACACCCAGTCTTCCCTGGTGGTTAAGATTAAGGCTCAAGTAGCTTCATCTTGTCTTTTCTTTGTTTCCTGGATTGGAACTGCATTTCTAACACCCTACGCGAAAGCTTGACAAGCCTCGCTCCCTTGCTCCCTCCACCCACCATGCGTCCGAGCCCCTGAGCTCTCCACTTGTGCAGCCAGCATGCTCAGCCCTGCCAACACAACTGAGCAAGACGTAGCACAAGGCTGCGGAGGTCTCAGCATTGCAGCTGTATCTCCTTAGACCAACTTCAGTGTTTTCTGCAGCCACTAATTCGTGTTTCATTGCCTTTCAGTTTCTGAGGATATTTCTGCTCTGTTTTCATACCTTCTGCTTTCCTCCTGTTCCCTGGCACACCAGCAAATGAGGTACAGGTCTCATACTTGTATTAAAAGGATCATTAACATGAGAGGAACACTGACATTCTAGCATTTCTCTTGGTACTACTCACTATTAGCTCTTTTGCATACATGTGTATACATTTGAAATAAATGCTTGCCGCCATTCACTCAAATGTTTCTATTTGACAGTTTTCATAATTGTATCTACTGATGTAACCTTTGTCTTTTACACTCTGCTTCAAGTTGGCCAACAGAGAAACTGAAGCATTTCCTTGATTTATCTCATGTTCCCCTTGAATTTCTGGGAAGCTTATTTTCCAAATTATTTTTTTACAGACTATTATTTTACTTATTATCTATTTATTTACGTATTTGCAGTAGTGGTCATGGAACCCACAGCATTCAACATTAAGCAGCATCTCCAGTCATTATTATTATTATTATTAATTTCAAAGACAGAGCCTTGCTAAATCAATAAATTACTGGTTTTGAACTTGTGATTCCTCTCCCTCAGCTTTCCAGACTGTTGGGATTATAGCTATGCTCAAGAAGGTCAGAGTTCCTTTTAATTCCTTGTACCTGAAGAGCCAATTACAATTTTCCTTTATGTAATATAGCCTATGAACCAGAATTATATGTATACAACGTTAAAATAACACAGTAAGCATATGCCCATTACATTTGAGAGATAGATAATTAGCAATGCAATCTGGTGGGCTCTGTGAATTGATTCTCTTCATCTACTGAGAAGTAATTGCTTGTCTATATTACATTATAATAATCTCCTCCCCTCTTTATCGTTTTGATGTGCATGTGTCCCTAATCATTAACATATTGTCCATATCATTACAATACTGCTTGCCCCTGTCGACTCCCTGGAAACTCTTTGATCTGATTTCAGAGCCTTTGTTCTACTGTGATAGCACTGAGTACATTCACTTTCCATTATATATATATAACATAAATACATAATACACAATGCATAATATATAATATATAATATGTAATATACAATATATACACACAAATGTATAATGTGATATGTACTATGTAATGTATATATAATATATATACACACAAACATATTATTGGGAGACATTAATCAATGTCAGAAACATAGTAGGTGTGCAGTAAATATTTATTGAGTTAGTAAAATAATAAATTAGATATACAACCTCTGTGTAGTTTCAGAATTCATATTATTTTATTAAAACTTTCAGTAGATGAACACATTTTTAAGCAGAGAGCCTTTCAATAACTTGCACTGAAACAAAAAGCACGTTATGGTTACATTTCTTTTAAGTATCCCAGTTCTGCCACTAATTGACTGCCACCTTGGGCCTTTTGTTTAACCTCTTGGTCCTCTGTTGCTTAATCTATAAAATGAGGTTGGACTAAATGATCTCTGAAGTCCTTTTCAAGCTATGAAATTCTCTGATTGTCATCAATGATTGTATAAATAAAAAATTCAATTAACAAGAACTTCTTAATCCCTAAGCATTATCACTAAATTGAGATTTTACTTTTTTGAAAGAGCAATTATTTTATATACACAGTAGGAAAAGAATGTGCTCACACATCTTCCTTGCAAATGACAATTCAACTTCTGAAAAATCATTTCTACATGATGAGAATAACGTGTTCTCAAATATGGAGAAATGTTTTCTTATACTGGGACATCATTACAAGTCTCTACACAGTCAATAAGCTCATTTTCTAGATGAGAACAGATGTGTTACTTGTCTTATAGCAATCCATTGGGATACTAGCCGCTTCCTAAAAGGTACTAACTAGACACTAGACTCCACAATAGGTGACCACATGACTGAATTCCCTGGGTCTTGGCAAAATGATCTTGTCTTTATGTACATCTTGGCAGCTCCCAACTAATTTTCTCCAGCTAACGTTCCTTCTTATTTTGTTGTCCTATAATGCTAGCTCAGACTCCTCCCTCTTTGTGAGCCTCTTTACGAGGGGTGATTCAAAGGAAAGCAGTGAATGCTGCTGCTGAGTACCACCCAATGGAAAGATGAACTTTTAACAATATTACCCTGTGTCCTCATCCATCCCACTGATCAGGCAAGATATGGCTCCAGACTCTTTCCCCAAAGTCAAAATCACCATGCACAGCAAGTGTTTTCAGATTTTTTTTTTAATTGGCATGTGTTCTCAATGCATACTGATTGCATTCCTTATGGGGAGGGGCAGGTATACAGGACATATCCTCATTCTTTTTTTCATATCTTCCCCTTGCCCTCTTTCCACTCTCTCTCTTGGTCTCTGTTCCTTTTTTTGTGTGTGTGGAACCAGGGATTGAACTCAGTCCCTTGCACTTACATGGTGCAAATGCTTATTCTACTGAGCTATCTCCCCAGCCCTCTCTGTTCCTTTTGAAAGGATCTACCACCCTACTTCCTAGTTGTATTTCTTGTTTTGTTCTTTATTTATGGATTGTTTTCAATTCATCTAGGACATTAAAGCAGCCAGGGCAATGAAATCAAAGACACAAAATGATTTCTGGAATTGCTTGAGAAAGTGGTAAGGAGGCGACTGGTACAGTTGAAGCAAGTGGAGGTACTCATTGAGGGATTCATGGCAATGTGTCTTGTATTGTAACACAGGTTTTTTCTTTTCTTTTTTTTTTAGGGAAATGTCTACAGGGTGCTCAGGGTCTCACTACTAGATTGGACTCCTAGTAATTCTCCTATTTACAGCCTCCTAAGATCTGAGATTATAAGCATGCACCACCATGCCCAGTCTCAGTTGCCCTCTCAGCGAGTCCCATAGGTGGGGCCTGCACCACAGGCCTGGGAGGTAATGCAGGTTTTAAAAATTTAAGCTTTTATCATAGTCTTCCACTGTTCCTGTTGGTTTTGTAATTACCACAGTTTACTTATTTATCTATTAGAGAATGTTTAGGTAGTTTTAAGGTTTCAGCTATGATGAAGTTTGTATAGACATTTATTTTCAAGTATTTGTACATATACAATTTTGTTTCTTTTAAGTAAATACTAGGTGTGATATGATTGGAAAAGCGAGTAGTTATTTTAACAGACTTCCAAATTGTTTTCCAAAGTACTTGCATTAATTTATCAGCAACAATAATTAACACTTTTAGCTTCTTTCATCTTCTTAACTCTCCTTGGCCAGTCTTCCAGATGGTAGCCATTTTAGTATACACGTCACTGTATGCCTATTATTCAGAATGAATTAATAGCATTAAAAATTCAGTAATAAAAATAATTAAATGACAGTAGGGAACATAGTTAAAGGTTCAGTCTACCAAAGAATGGGAAAATGTCCACATTAATGTTTCAGAGAAAGGCAAGATATCAGTTATTTTGGTTCTCATAAGAATAGGTTAATACAAATTACCTTGTATAAAACCTTCCACCAATTTTCCTAACTAGTTTGACATAGTTAATATCATATTACACATCCAGTTTAATCTGTGTTTTGCTCCAATATAGTATGGAATTACCTCCTGTGTAAATTTTTGTGTTTGAGAGTATGCCCATGTTTTGAATTAAGTGGATGATATATAGACACCAATATATAGTTTAAAATTACCTCCCATACATATTACACTCTCTTTATAACTTTAATCAATGGATGACACTATTTTTTACAAACTTGTAAGAGTATTAACTTTAATATCTTTGCAATCTCTTTTTAAAACAATTGATTTCAATTTTAATTAAAATGCCCTTTATTACTCTCAAGAATCTATTTTTATAGATTATTGATATTCCACCTCCATCAAGTTGTTGTAGATGGTTGTTTTCCATAACCTTTACTTATTTATCTGTTGCCTCAAAATTGTCCTTGGCTGTCTTCAGGATTCCATGGATGAAAGCCGTAGAGTTTTTCCCAATGAATTAGGGAATATGCAAGTGTTTCTCCAACTTATCTTTCAGTGACTTTTCTAGGGCTCTTTGTATTCAATTTCACTACTTTATTTTGCTTTTGTTTGTTTGCCTGTTGTGGTGCTGAGGATCAAACTAGGGCCTTGTGCCAGCTAGGCAAGTACTGTACCATTGAGATAAACCTTTAGCCCTTGATGTTTAAATTTCCTTGTCTTAAAAACTTTTTTTGAGCCAGGGGTATAGCTCAGCAGCATAAGCACCTGCATGGCAGGCACAAGGTCCTGAGTTTGATTCCCAGTACCAAAAACCAAAAAGCAACTTGTTTTCTTATAGCAGTGGGGTCTTTCTGTGTTGGCCAGGCTGGTGTCAAACCTTTGGGCTCCAGAAATCCTCCCACCTCAGCTTCCTGAGGAGCTGATAAAACAGGCATGTTTAGTTTAATTTATATTTTCATGCTTCAGATCTTAACTGTATACATCATAGTTTCTCAGAAAATGTACACATAGAATACCTCGATAACATATTTCCAGTTTTTTATGGCTTGAGATTTCACATTTAAAATTTAATTTTCTGTAGTTCACATTGACCTATGGTAGATTCTTAATTCATATTTTCCTCTTAACTGATAAATTGAGATCATTGGCTGATGGTCCCTCCCTTTTCCATATTTTGTTCATCCACACATTTTCTTAAAAACTAGTTTAAAGTTGGGGCTCTCAGTCTGTCTACTGTCTGTGAGTATTGTGGGCATTTTACACTGAATTTGAATACCTTTGGAAAATGTTGTCATCTCTCAATCATATCTTTTGTGAAATTAAAAAAACTACAAAAATCATTTAATTATTATCTTTCTTGTTTTTAGAATATCAGTATAAAACCTACATGGAGCTTTGATTAAAATTGTAATACAAAGCTCAAGTGCTTTGAAAATCATTTCATTTTGTGTATTTTGAATTCTTCTCCAGAAATATTGTATGGTTTTTTAATTTATTTAAATATTTCTTTGCAACTTTTGGGAAATTAGTTTACTTGATATAGATCCCATGTCTTTCTTATTTATTTTGTTATAAAGTGTCTTATGTTTGGGTACTAGATGTGTATGTGTGTTTTTATTTATAGTATATCTCTGCATATATATATATATATGGGCAGAAGTATATTTAATTTAGTATCTAAGTATTTGAGACTGGTGCATAGATAGCTATACCATTATGTTTACTTTCTTTAGAGAGCTTATTGAATTTTCTCATCAATTTTAATAGTTATTTCACTGATTTGCTTGAATTTAATAGCTGTAGAAACATACTTTTGTGAAGTAGATAAAATTTAGTTGATTTCTTCATGTTAAACTTTTACTAAAAAATGTAAGAAAAACAAAAAGGGTCTGGGGAAATAGCTCAGCAGAATAAGCGCACGCCTGGCAAATGCAAGGGCCTGAGTTTAATCCCTGGTTCCACTAAAAAAATAAAAAAGAACCTTTCACTAATGATGTTCTATTTTGGATTATTAATTATGCTATTTAAAACTTCCTTTTCCAATTAACTTTATTGAGAAACAAATAGCAATGTGACAGTTTCAAAATCGATCAGGAGGACAGTTTCAATAATCAGTACATTGAATACTGTTGTCTTTGTACTGGTTATTCAGAGGACAAGATACAGACATTATGTCTTGTCCAAACACTACTGGTATGAATCTTTCTTCTTATTGAATTAAGAGAAAGTTGCTGTATATCTATCCTATTATGTGTATACAAATACAAAATGGTGCTTCATTTATATTCCCCTTTTTGTTTAGTTTTGTCAGAGATGGTATTCCACTGCCATTTAAATATTATAGGTGTGTGAATTCAGCAAAATAATCCAATTAAATCCAGTAATCCATAATAGTAGTGGGTTATCTGTAGGACTCACAATGTCAGAAGTTGTTGACTTGAATCTTTTGCAGCTCAGCATATCAAGGACATGTAAAACTGTAACAATTTTATTTTATTTATGTATTCATGTATTTATTTATTTATTTATTTATTTATTTATTTATTTATTTTTGGTGGAACTGGGATTGAACTCAGGCCCTTGTGATTGCCTGGGAAGCAGTTATTCCACTGAGACATCTCCCCGGCCCCCCATAACCGTAATAGTTTTAGTAGAGATGCTTGTTTTTTTCCTGGTTTGTTTTAGTGTTTTACATTTAGTATAAGCTTAGGTATTTTTAGATGTTTTCTCATCCAACAGTTTAAATTTTGTAGTAAGACTTATGTAAATGCACCTCAAACATCAAAATTCATCCTTGATCAAGTAGTGATTCTCCAAATATCAATGAGATAATGAATCAGCAGCATTTGAAATTTTCCAGCAAATTCTACAAGTTACTACTAACTTCACAATTTAACTTGCTGTTCCTAATCCTATTTACAAGATAGTTAATCTAATTTGTGAATAGATTCTTTGTATAAAATTTACTATTTATTTGCTCTCTTTATGCAAAGTTATAAACTCCTGCTCTACTCTATGATATTTGAGCAGATGTTTGAAGTGATAAGAACCCTGATACTTAACTCTTACATCATTTCATTGACTTATCTAACCCTCTGTCATTGGATAAGATTATGTGTCTTTATTTAAAGTGTGGACTTTAATGTGGGGAAGGGGATTAAAAATAATTAAGATGTGTTATGTACACTTGTCATTTCTCCAGATGAGTGTAATTATTGTGCACTGCAAACAATTCCCTAAAATTGAAGTCTATGAGGAATACATAGCTGGCCCTGAATATCTTCATGAGTTTAAGCAAGATACTTCTCTTCTTGTTTCTCATTTCATTTATTCACAAGGGATCAAGATTTGTTATTCATGCTATCTTTTCACTTGAACATTGTCACTTTATAAAAATGCTTGTTGAAATGAAATAAAAAAGCCACTCAGGAGTCAATTAGGTGTAGTGAAAATATTAGAGGTTTAACTCCTACCATCTTCATCAAAATTTTGAAATTAACTTTTTAAGTATGACATTATAGATAGTTAAACTTTAAGATCCAGAGCACTACTGATACACACAGGAATTTTTAGTTCTTATCTTTATGGCTTTGATGAAGATTAGGAAGCATAAAATACTGGGTGCTATTTATGACAGTCCCAACAGGAAGCAGATGGTACACTAGGTTAATTCTAGTGTGATTTATTTACAGAGATGCTGATTGGAACTACAAAGGCATTAACCTAGCATGAACAGGGTTAAATCCCGGGGAATAATGGGGGCACCAGTCTTTGGGGCTTTGTCACATATAATCTTGGTAGGAAGCAATAGGATAGAGGGAGGCAGTCAGTGTAAGATGAAGATAAATACATGTAGGGGGTTCACTGATGACTACAATCTGGGTTTCAGAATTCTGACTCTAATAGGACCAATGGTATGAGGTACATACTATGAAGTTCTTCAGTAAATGCTGTATATTTTGGAGTGAGATAAAGTTAGCAGATGTATTTGCCCAGAGTAACTGAGTCCCCATATCGCTGAAAAATTATGTAAAATTTATAGTGTAGGTTAAAACATGCCTAACCTGAAAATTCAAAACTTGAATTGCTCTGAAATTGAAACCTCTTTGAGTGACAACCTGATAGGAGTAGCAGATTGTATGTCTGACCTTGTGTCCAGATCACAGTAAAAATTGCCACCAGGTTAAATGTTAAGGTGTGTACAAGCACAAATGAATTTTTTTGTGTGTTAGGTCTTCAGCCCATTCCAAATATATCTCGTTGTTTACATGCAAATATTTCAAATATTGAAACTTCTGGTTTCAAACATTTTGGGTAAGGCATATTCAATCTGGTTAGTTAAATAAGGTCTGCAATAAGTCAGCACAGGTATGGACGTCACTTGTCAGATTTCCTTCACTTACACAACCACACGTGCACAAAATATCCCTCAAATATTCATTTAACAGCCTAATCCTTGTTTTCTTCTTTCTGTCTCCCATTTCTTCTGTCCTAATCTGCCTGAGCAAGCTCCACCCTCCGTAATACAAGGCACTCAAATCTTTTCCTGTGTTTTTCCCCCCGCTCTCAATGTGTAATCTTTAAGTACTGGATCTTTATCAATTGATCTCTACAGAAAGCTGTACTTCAATATGTTCTGAAAACTGCTGTCCGGGAGTAGATTCCAGCTGCTATTTGCTCTTCTATTCTGAGAGTTCTCTGTGTACGTGGCAGCTGCTGTCTTTCCACAGAATTAGCATTCTCTTTTTAAACTGTATTTGTATAAGAGAGGTTTTCAGTTTCTGTAGAAGAATCATTGCCTGCTTCATATCAGAATTTAATATGGCATTGCATGCAGCCGTATATGTCAGCATGCTTTCTTGGACAGCAGTAAGTCATGGCTGTGTTCTTAAGCTGTTTGATGACCTACCTGTCAGGAAATTACCCAAAGTGTGTTACTCAACTGGAAATGGTGCTGGGGTAGAAATCTGAACCTTGAACTATTAGTATGTTTGTTTATATTTTAGAAGTAACATTTAGTTATCCTTTTAATTCTTGATATTTTTCATTAAAAGGAATAAAATAATACATTGCTGTTAAAGTCATATCATCATTTTGAAGCCCAAGTGAGGCAATGCACGAGATGGGATTTGCACAATATGAAGTGGAAGGAAAATTGCTGTCTGGAAAAATGCATACTATTGAGCCTATGAAAGAGGATAACATGGTATGTAACTTATTATTGACTTTGTGTTCATGTTTTCCTACCTGATTAGTCATGAAAAAGACATTTATTCCTGTTTTCTTTCTATTTTTTTTGTATTTTTTAGGGAAGAGTATACAGGGTGTTCAGGGTATCACTACTAGATTGGACTCATAGTGGTCCACATGTTTACAGCCTCCCAAGAGCTGGGATTACAGGCACTCACCACCACTCCTAGTCTCAATTGGCATCTCATTGCACCCTGGGGGTGGAGCCGGCATGGCAGGCCTGAGGATTCAACCCCTGTCCCCTGTGCCTGCTTGTAGGTGCTTTAATCTGCTGAGCTATTGGGCCACCCTGAGACATATATTTCTCATGGAGATCCCAAAAGATGTTAACTGATCATTGTTCAGTTTATTTAGAATCATTTAAAAAATTAATAGACAGCATTTAACATAATCACACATATAAGGTTGCACAAATCAAATCAGAATCATGTTTATTTTACACTGATAAATTTTCCAAGACTGGCATGTGTCTTCAGTATTTAAAAAAAACTTTCAACATTTTTATATTGACTTGTAGAAGTTGTATGAATTTCTTTATTTTTTTATTTTTATTTATTTATTTATTTATTTTTTTGTCTTTTTTGAGACAGGGTCTCACTATGCAGTTCAGGCTGGCCTTACGCTCACTTTGTAGCTCAGGCTGGTCTCGAACTCACAACAATCCTCCTGCCTCAGCCTCCCCAGTGCTGGGATTACAGACATGCGCCATCATGCCCGGCTTGAATTTCTTTAAATTCATGCTGGAATTACTTGATACTATTCCAATGAATTAGCTTACAGCATGGTTATTTTGATCTTTAAATGTTTATTTGATTTAGCATTTTATTGGAGAATGTCATTTTGCTTATATTTATTTTTTATAGAACAAGTAATAATAGATACATTATTATTGCTTAACATTATATCTTAGTAGTAGTAATTAGATTCTGTACTATTTTTCAGTGGGCAGTAAAGTGAATTTGAAAAGGCAAATAAGGATATTAAATCAATACTTCAAAACAGTAAAATATCTTTTTACTGGTGTTTTAAAGTAATTTTGTCATTTTATTTTCTGTATTTCAATCAGACCATTTAAATGGTACTATGAATATTTGAGCTTCTTCTCTCAAAAGTCATTTTTATTGTATTATTTTTATCATACGGTATTTTGGAAAATTTAATGGCATGCATGAGTGTTTGCTGTGTATCTGGCAGTAGACACCAGGTGCTGTTATAGCAACAGAAATAAATGATTTCTCTGATGAAGGACACCCTCCTATAGGACAGAGCTAAACACCACATCATGTAATTAAAAAAGACACTTTCATCATCTTGTAATAAATTCTGCAAGAATAAGACCGAAATTCAGGATCAGTGATAGTTAAGGTAAAATCAAAGGAAATATTTCTGCAGGTGGAGGACCATTGACAAAATCTTTCTAAGGATCTCAGTATATTTGAGACTTCAATTAATACAAAGGATCATGATATTGCCGAAGGAGGGCAAGAAATATGTGGAATTTAAAGAGAATATGACAGACCTTGATGGAGGAAAAGTTTGGAAAAGAAATTCTGTTTAGCTGGACTTAGGTGAATAATTTAATAAGCAGGGAGAAAAAACTCAAGTAGTGAATTGTCTAAGGCAATGAGTTTAGATTTTATTCCATTTCTGAGGAATAGCCATTGGAAAGATTTACTGAAAGGCATGATACGAAATTTGCCCTGAGTAGAATCTGGGAGATGAGCCATGTGAAAGCCAATGACAGAAACTTAGAAACATAGAGAACTTAGACAGAAGGAGGTTGCTAATATTCTAGGGCAGGGTTTTGCAACCACTGCAAACAGAACTAACAGTTTTGAGCAACTATTATCTAATGAACTAAGAGCTTCAGGTATGAAAGCTCGGGAAGCCTTCACAAGTAAACAAGATATGCTCATTTCTCTAAATTTTAATATGAAAGAAAAGTGTCACCAGGAGAATTTATAACATGATAATTTAAAGTCTTAAATTCAAGTATCTCAGAATGAAGATTTTGTGCTGTCTCATGTAAAACACTGACAAAACGTTGACGTTTAGATGTTATTATTATTGCTGCTATTACATTCCTAGAAATAATTTCGTTAAACTTGAAAAAAGTCACTCGTGTGTTTGGGATCACGCATCTGTTTGGGTAGCACTTCCCCAAAGAAAAAGATGATTAAATCATTCTTGCAGTTTTGTCACTTTTCAATTTCCACACTAATTGTGCAACACCATAACTAGTACGTTTCCTCAAAAACAGAATTCATCAAACTACAGCTAATTTGGGGCCAGGGATATAGCTCAGTGGCACAGCACCTGTCTGGCAAGAGCAAGTTCATGCCTTTGATTCCTGGTACCAAAAACAAAACAAATAAATAAAATATACCTAATTTATGAAAATTTGAATTTCCCCATGAATCATGGACTATAAGGCTAAATGTGATTTTAGAATTTATTTATTTTTTATTCTACCTGCTTAAATATTTTTCTTGGGTATTTTAAACAAGTATGAGGGAATTGAGAAATAGGTAAAAATTAAGAAATTAATATATATATTTGCAAAATATACATTTACTATATATATATATATATATATATATATATATATATATATATATATTCCAGAAGTGTTATGTACAACAACTGACACTATTTTGTTGCATTTTATGTGCTTTTCCTGCCTAGTATTTCCTCTTTAGCTGAGTTCTTATCATATGGCAGTGTTCAGTAAGATCTTTCTGAATTTACTAAAATTTTGAAAAAAATAATGAAACTTTGTGTTCTTCTTTCAACCTTCTGCTTAGGGTTATATCTTCCACACATTTTGCTTCAAATGCTCACTGAATGCCTGTGTAGGTAACTTTATTAGATTGAAGAGCAGGCCCTGAAATATTCGTCCCTTCTATAGTAATCCTAGTAACCTGTGAATACGACCGCTGTTGGCAGAGTAGTGTTTCAGATGTCTTTAAGGCTTGAGATGGGATCATCCTAAACTCTCCAGTGTCCTTATAAAAGACTTAAAGGGAAGACTCAAGAAATAAAGAGCACAGAATACAGAAGCAGAGACTGGAACTCTGCACTGTCCACCAACCAGTGAATTAAGGGAGCCACTAGGAGGGGAAGAGACAAGGAAAGAGTCTCCTTTACAGCCTGCTGCAGCGTAAGTATGTGTCCTGGCTTTCTGTGAATACATTTCTGTTCTTTGGAATAACATTCTTTGCCACATTTGTTTCAGAAACCTTAGAAAATGGCACAACACAGTGACAAAACCACAAATTGAAGATCAGAAGCATTTTGGTAGTAAATGACTTTATTTAATTGATTCTGAGACCCTGAGTAAGAAGAATGAATGAGCTAGTGGATATCAGTGTCCTCATTAGAAGAGGAGAAGCAGTATAATCTTAAGGGGCAACAAAATAATGCACATAAATAGTAATATATATATATATATATATATATATATATATATATATATATATATATATATATATAAAGCTAAGTCTTTTGATGTGTTTTCCAAGCTAAATCTCTTTAGGAGTTCAGTGTTTCTTCTTAGGTCATATTTGCAAATGTTTCATCAGAATAGTTGTCTTTTTATTGATAAATAAGCTGTCCTGAATGGAGAAAGCCTTAATTATCCAATTATTGTGATAAATTAATTTGTGATAGAAGATGGAGAGAGAGAAAGGCTGGGAAAACAAGGAAGGAAGGCACAGGTAAAAGGAAAGAAGGGAGAAAGGTGGAGAGAGACAAAGGGTAGGGCGGGGAGAATGTTACAGCAGAAAGGAATCTGAACTATATCCCGGTAACATAAAACTAAATTAGAAAATAAACAAAATGTGTATTAGTATGTGTGTGTGTGTGTGTGTGTGTGAGTGTGTGTGTGTGTGTGTGTGTGTGTGTGTGTGTGTTACCAGAGATCAAACTCAAGACCGTGAGCTTGCCAAGCAGGTGCTTAAGCCTCTGAGCTATATCCATGGCCGCAAAACTTTTTTTTTTTTTTTTTTTTTTTTTGTACAGTAATGGGGAATTGAACTCAGGACCTTGCACTTGCCAAGTGAGTGTTTATTCTACTGAGCTATCACCCGGGCTCCCAAAACTTTTTATTCATGTAGTTGAGAGTACAAAATAAAAGCCCTCAAATATATGTCAATAAGAGAGATATAAATTGTATTAAATTAATTTATTTATCAGTTTTTATTTATTTATTTTTTTTAGGGAAGTTAAAAGTAGGATATATTTATTGGGAGAAAGAAAGCTCCTGTCTGAGAGAGGGAAAGAAGAGTATCTGAGTGAACTGCACTAAATTGTATTAAATTTATACAATAAAATATTCAGAACTAAAATAGATGAATACTAAAGTGACTAAATTTGAAAAATGTAGTATTTATTGGAAACAAGTTGCAGGGGCTGGTGAGCTAGCTCAACAGTCTAAATTGCCTGCTGAGGCAAGCTCAGACAACCACAGGGGCCAGGGTTAGATTCCCTGGTACCACATGCTGTGCCAGCCGTGCCCTCAGGGCAGGCTGAGCTAGCCACACCAAAAAAAAGAAGAAAAAATTTCATAGCATACAATGAGTGTGGTGACATTTATGTAAGATAGATATAAACATGGAATAATGTTATCTATTTATGAATACAGGCATACATGTAAATAGAACGTGGGAGAATTTACACACATCAATTTTGAATTAGAAGCTCCTAAGAAAGGAACATAAGAAGACCAAATCAATATTTAACTTATCCTTAAAGTGATTTTAAGTCCATAAACAAATTGATCTTGAGTTTTAGAGACGCACTTATTTTGAATTCTTCTTAATAAGTGGTTCTCCTTTTATGTTTGGCCTGTTGCACAACAAGAAAAGCCTTTGAAGCCTAAACACGTTATTTCTATGTTTTAAAAGCAAATAGATTCAAAATGGGAGGAAAGTCGTGGGTTTCTATGTGGGATCAATCTGAGATACTCTTCATTCCACAAGGGGAAAGACCACTGATTGTGTAAACAACAGCATTATCTATTTATTTTTATTTTTATTTTTTAAGGAATGGGTCTACAGGAGGTGTTCAGGATCTCACTACTAGATCAGACTTGTAGTGATCCACCTGTTTACAGCCTCCCAAGAGCTGGGATTACAGGTAAGCACCACCATGCCCAGTTGCAATCTCTGTCTCAGTGTGCCCCGGGGGAGGGGCCAGCATGGCAGGTCCTAGGATCGAACGACAATGGTATTTTTAAATATTACTTAAATTAAGCATCGTGAGAACACTAATGTTAAGATATAAAATTTTTATTTTTTATAAAGCCCATACCGCTTACATTTGTGTCATCTTACAATGATGCAGTACATTCCTCTTCCTCCAACACATTTTTTTCGTATGTTTTTGGAAAGTTTTGATGGTGTTACAATTTCCTCATCTTCTCTGATCCTGTCACCCTTACTAATTTCTATGCATAAGACATTCATTCCCTGGGACCGTATACAACTGTTTAGGGTGTTATTTTGTGAGGAGGATTATTGTCAACTCATCCAGAATAATTGGGAGGAGAAAAGAATGCGAATTCCAAGTTTTATAAATGAGATTACTGAAAACAATAATTTATAGGAGTTCAACTTAGTTGCCACTGTCCCTGAGAATGGAACAGAGGTTCCTTTCTACTGGAAATAGAAATCCAGGTGGAAGGCCGTAAGGAAGATAGGGGCCACCAGGAGAGGAAGCTTTCTCTACGAGGGATGTGTTTATTTTAAATTTTACGCAGGATTTCATGGATCATTCTGACATTTACTGGGAATCTAAAGTTTAAACATACTTTACTGCACTATACTTTTAAACTCCGAACACATAAAACTTTGTCCAATCTGTTTCTAAAACACAAAATAAAAAGAAAACATAAGTTTGTATACGTGATATCTGAATGTGATAGTAAGCTTAAAAAATTTAAACAAATTGAAAGGATTTTGAAAACCTTGATTATTTTTTATTTATTTTATATAATAGAGTTTGTGTGTATGTCTATACACCTTATTGTTGAGACACCATGTGCTACATATAGACATCAGATGATTTAAAATGTACATTAATGTATTAGTAATGTATTTATAAATTTCACACTGCATTACTTTATATGGATGAGGGGAGTAAAACACTTGTTGGCATTTGAAGAGCAAAATGGCTATAGGGCATCCAACAGAAGTTTTTCTAGATCCACCTCTTCTCTTTTATCCTTTTGAGTCTTTCATTTTCACTGTGGGTGAAATGTCATTAAATCTTTTTCTGAGGATCTCTTATCTTAAAGCAAATATATGTATATTAGATTCACTTGCCCAGCAAATATGGTTGATGAAAGAGTTCTTTAAGAGTTCTTGGCAATCTATGAAAGAATAGGCTGCTGGGATCCTCATTAATCTTCTAGTAGCTTCTGCTGTTGGCCCTTTCTAAAGTTCCTTGTCTTGGAAAGCATTTGTGGTGAGGCAAAAGCACTTGGACTTCCCACGAAGCAATATCGTGCAGCCAGATCCCAACAAAAGCACCAGATCTCTTTCAAATAGCTTGGGCCTCAGCTGTACTGTGGGCTGGAGTTCTCGGCCATGAAAGAGAGACAGTATTTGTTTAACTGTGTTTCACAGTACGAGCAAGCCGAGAAAATACAGCTCTTCTAATCTGCTTTTGTGTCTCTTCATGGCAATATGGTTTTACTCTTAGTGACTGAGAAATTACTTGGAAAACAGATGATTCTTTATTAAAGTTTGTAAACAGTTCTTGCAGTACTGTACCTTGATAATGTAGCTGTTTAGAATTACAAGACCATACGGAGTATTTTCCTGATTCCAGTAACAATAACATGTCAACAGTCCATACACGGAGTTTCATATTAAGATGCAAATGGGAATGGTTGTAAATTAAGAATTAATAAATTATTTAAGAAAAATAAGTACTGTTCATCTTTCAGTGTGCTTCCTGTTTATAATAATGGTCAATAAACAATTTTAATTCTTATGCTATGTCTGTAAGTAATCTTCCTTGAAAAGGGAAGGCTTTTCTAAACACTGTAAAAAAAGAAAACTTCCCCCTCAGACATGAGAATGGTGCTGTGTAAAATTTTTTTTCTTTTTACAATGCCCTAAAACCATCAACAAAGTGACAATGTATAAAAGAGGAAGAAACAGGAGCCATCTGGAACAATGACTTTCTGTAGTCCATATAAACTTTGAAGAGCTATGATGATAATTCTGTATAAAATTGTCTCTTCAGGAAGATCAAGTTGAATAGATACCAGTTTCTTTTCTGAAAAATGATCCCAATTGTTTGAGAAAAATCACCTCTTGAAATTGGCAATAGTGTAGAAAAGATAATTTAGATGTGTGAAGCAACTCCTCCTAATATTTTCCCTTTAACACACACACACACACACACACACACACACACACACACACACACCATTTACTCTAGAAGAGAAGAAAGACATTCAAATTTATTCACCTAATCCAAATCAGTCCAAATTGTTGTATTTGGATAAAGAATATAGCACACACCAACTTGCGATTTCCAGTGTAATCTCCAAAATAATGGTAAGAGAATCCTCTGAGGTCTTAGATCTGCAGATTCTTCAATGCTTTTCAAACCCTCCTAGATCAGAAACTCAGATGAGGTCCCCAGCAAGCTGCTTTAAAGAGCTTTTGCGTGGCCTTGTGTACCCCTGTGTCTGAGAACTACTACCTTCTGCATCATGAAAAGTGGGTTGGAAATAATCTGGCCCCTTAATAATCACCTTAATCTGGTGATTTCTTTCTAAAATTTTCAATGCACAAATCTGGCTGGGGTGGCACGCAATGTGATCCCAGCACTCAGCAGGCTGAGGCAGGAACAATGACAATTTAAAGACAAACAGGGCTACCAGTATTTAAACAGCAACCTTGACTACATATTGAGACTTTGTCTAAAGCAAACAAGCAAGCAAGCAAACCAGGCAGGTACTGGCTAAACTTGATTATGTGAGAAAATGAAGGTAAGGATCCCTTGCCTCTTGACACATCTTGTGTTTCTCAGGCTTGAATGACATTCCATAAGTTATGAAATGGAAACAGTTCATGTTCAAATACAAGGTGGCATGTTGAAAACATTTCTAGAAAAAGGTGTGGCCCAAGGACACTAAACTGTACTCCTGCAAGATCACTTAGCAGTATTGGTGGAGAATTTCATTAACCAGAGTTGGTTCAATTGTTTGTGTATTTAGAGAGCTTATCTCCCTCATGTCACAGGACAGAGACAGTGCTCTGAGCAAGATTTCACTACTACAAAGGGATGGCCAAATAGTTCAGTGGATTAAAATGCTTGCCAGCAGGCACAGGAGCTGAGGCTTTGATCCTGGGCCTGCCATGCTGGCCCTGCCCCTGGGGTGCACTGAGATGGCAATTGAGACTGGGTGTGGTGGCACATGCTGGTAATCCCAGCTCTTGGGAGGCTGTAAACAGGTGGATGATTATGAGTCCAATCTAGTAGTGAGACCCTGAATACCCTGCTAGACCCTTCTCTAAAATAAAAAAACAAAAGATGGACCACTGTCTTCAACTTCTGTACTTTATTTACTATTTTAGTATAACAGTTATAGTTGAAGAAACAAAATGTCAAATTTTAAGCATTGTTTTCTGGTAACTTTGTTGGAGTAAGTGGGAATGTGTTAAGCTAGCAATATATTTTGAGAAAACTTGCTCAGAGCTATCTATATTTCTCAGAGTATATTGCAATCTAGTAATAAGTATGCTAAAATCAACTAAGTTTTTGTTCTGTTGGTGTAGGTTTAAATCTTCTTCTGCTGATTTTCAAATGTTAATACTATCATCAAACATCAAAGAGTTCCTAACTTTAGGAACTTGGGCTCAATAGCCTAGCAGCTTGCCTGGCAAACACAAGGACTCGGGTTCAATTCCCAGTACTGCATGTTGTGCTGACCACTAAAATTGAGCATCCTGGCACTTGCCTTTAATTCTGACACTAGGGAAGCTGAGACAGGAGGGTTGCCACAGGTTCTAGTTGTTTTATTTTTTTAATTGATTTTTCTTTTTTGCACTATTGGGGATTGAACTCAGGACCTTGTGCTTCCCAGGCAAATGCTTATTCTATGGAGCTGTCTCCCAGCTCACAAGTTTTAGTTGTGTAGTAAGAACTTGTACCAAATAAGTAAGTACATAATTAAATAAAAGATTAAAAATAATGCCTTTAAGAACTTAAGCAGAATACTTAAAATTGTGTCTTAATTTTTTCTATAACTTGTGTATAAATGTGTTCTTAAACTTTTATTCCCTAAAATTGGCTATATTTTGAGAAAAAATATATTAAAAAATACACAACACTTAAAATATTGCCTGGTGCAAAACACTACTCATTTAATATTATTTATGAATTCTATATTTATTTCAATGCTTCAAGATTGATTTTTCAAAATCAGCAACTTAAAAGAATGCCCTATCATGGAGTGACAGGAGTTATTTTTAAATTACATTTGAGACATTAGGGAATAGATGCTTGCTTTTAATGGATTCATTAAAATTTATTTATATGTAATAAAATAATTGCTGTGTCATTGACCTAGCTTAGTTTGTGCGACTCAATATTAACTCAACTAGTGTTCTTGTTGAAATTGTCCCATTATGCATGTGGACAAAAAATAAGAATAGCAATAGTTAAAGAAACCCTGCACAAAATTGTCATTTTTCCAAGGTTGTAATCCACACACCTACTTTCTTGGAATGTGCTTGAAGTCACTCTTGGAGAGATGTATAATAAAGCGCACATCAGGAATGGGAAGGAGGCCATTTGTACCATCTGTTCCTAATTTTTAGCATTGAAGACTTTGTATTATTAAACCACTGTGTAAAATGTTAAGATGGCACTAGAAATGGGAGCTGAATGCAGAATTCACAGAGGGTGAGGTTACCTGAGAAGGTATTGATAGCTGCAACATCCAGATGCTTTTTCTCAGCTAACCCTGAATTTAGTTTTCTGGGCTTTCTGTAACTTTATAGTCTTTCCAAATAGACCTTTGATTTAGTCACATGTATGTTTCATTTCTGTTATAAGCATACACAGTTTGTACCCTGGTTTCTTTACCTCCAGTTTGGCCAGGACAATTTTTAATAGTTTCTCCAGCCCCCAAATAAGGACATTTAAAAACTGACACAGGCTCAAGAGGAATTCTCTGGCTCCTGAAAACCCTGTTTCATTTTTTGTACAAGTGGGAACAGAGCTGACATGTCCCCAGAGAATTGGGCCACAACGTCTATATTACTTGCGGCATGCTTCGCAACTGCTGGAGTTTTTTTAAAAGACCTGTCTCTGTTGAGATCTTGTCTTGTGCAGACATGGGTTTCAGTTGGGTTTGAAAAGATATAAAAATCAGTTTGACTCTCAAATATCCTTAGTCTTGCTAATGTACAAGAGACTTCCCCGTCAATCATTGTTCTTTGTCAGAGTTAAAACTATGATTAAGAGGCAAATCTACTCTAGACATAGTTAACGCCAACTCAGCATTCATACCCACACAAGCTCTATGGTAAGTAACAGCAGAAGGAGGTGTATTTGCCAGCCTGTGCAGGGCTATGGTTATCTTAGCCCAAGTCAAATGGATCAAATGGGCAGTCAGCTATATGGAAGTTGTTCATCTCACTTTCTTAGGAGATAAAGGGTCACTTAACTAGTCAATCATAAAATGTGCTAGGAGACATTTCACTGCTATAGTGTGACAATCGTGTGTTTGAAAAATATTTGCTGGGAGGGAAAGCTAACTACTTAATCTCATTGCTCCTGGTTGGATTAGCCCATATCACTTTGGTTCCTAAAAATTAAGAGTCCCTTAAAGTTTTTTGACTATTTTCTTTTCTTTCACCTTTATTAATTTCCTGGAAACTGAATCCTAGATATGTGCTCCTTTGCCATACCTCTCAATTTTATATCTCCTTGGAATAATATAAATAATGCATGAAAAGCTCAATATCTGCCTCAGAGTGAAATTAAGGCTCCCCTACTCCATTCTTGCCAGAAAAGAGCTGGTTCTTCCTTGGTTTCAATATCTATGTCCATGTATAGGTCTATTTTCTATTTGGGGGTAAGAGTACCAGGAATCAAACTCAGAACCTCATGCATGCCAGGCAGTTGCTGCCATTGAGCTAAAACTCCCAGCCTCAGGATTATTTTCTAGAAAGCTTCTTGGGTGGTATCTTGCTTTCCTAGTTTCTTTTCCCACTTCTAACCTAATGCAGTCCCTCCTTTTGCCTTTTCAAAAGCATCAGTATAGTTTTGATTTCCAGAATGGAATCAAAACCTAAGCAATTTGTTTTTTCCTTCTACTCATCCATGCTGCTTATCTCAGTAGCGGCGATGGGGTATCTCTCTAGCCTGTCTCACCATACAACATGTTCAACCATGGTTTCCATTTTGCCTGAGTGTCTGTCTAGGAGAGGGACAAAGGAACTTGTATTTTTCAATTAGATTTTATTATAACACCTTTGCAGTACTAAATGATGACATTCATCCTGGCCAGCCAGCACACTTACGTAGTACATCATAATTCTTTGTACCCTTCCCCTCTCTCTCTCTCTCTCTCCCCACCCCAGAAGGTGGGGCTGGTATGGCATGTAGTCCTGGGGATTGAACTGTGGTGCCTGCACCTGCCTAAACTTGCCTTAGCAGGTGCTTTAGATTGATGAGCTATCTTGCCAGCCTCCTCCTCTCATCTTTTAGTACCTTTCCTATTATTTCCAGTACCTTTATTTCCAGTTACCTGTCTTTTACTTTACTCTTTATTTACATTTGGGGTTCTCATAGAAAAGAAACCATGGCGTTTGTTCATCGGGTTCATTTGACCTAATGCTGTGCTCTCAAAGTGAAACTATTTTCTTACTCTTCACTTGCGTTTATTCCTCTGTATAGAGATCAGTGTTCCATTGTGTGTAAATATCACATTTTCTTCTTCATTCAGCTGTTGATTAGCAAATATGCACCTTCGAAGATATTATGGGTTGTGCTGCTATAAATGTGGATATCGTATGTCACTGAAATGCATCGTTAACTCTTTCAGCGAGATGTCTAGAATTGAGGCAGCTCAGTCAAGTGGAATTCACAGTTGTAGTTTCTTGAGGGATTTTCACTTTGATCTCCTGCATGACAGAGCCAGTTTACATTCCTAGCAACAGTGGAGAAGGGTTCTTTCTTCCCCACAGCTTCTTCAGTATTTGTGATTATTTTATTTATTGATGATATCCATTCTGGAGCAAGAGAGAATCTCGGTGTTGCTTGAATTTATGTTTTTCTAATGGCCAGTGATACGGAGTATTTTTCCATGGATTTGTTCCCCAGATTTACTTACTCTTCTGAGTGGCATCTATTCCTTTTAGTTTTTGATTGAATCTTTTGCTTTAATTTTTTAGTCCTTTATATATTCTAGATATTGGGGCTTTGATCTAGGAACAGCAGGCAATTTTTCCCATTATGTAACTTGCCTCTCCGTTGTGTTCATCATTTCTTTCGCTGTACAGAAATTCCTAAACTTGATAGATTCTATTTGCTGATTCTTGATGCTATTTCTTGTACTACTGGGGTTCTGTTCAGAACGTCATTGCCTATGCCCATGTCTTATGGAGTTTTATCTATTTCATTTTCCAGAAGATTAAATGTTTCAGTTTTAACCTTGAATCTTCCCATGTGGATGGTGAGTTTTGCCAGCACCATTTATTAAAGAAGTTATTTTTCCTCCAGTGTGTGTTTTTGAGGGCCAATTAACAAAACAATGGTAATAATAATGGCTAACATCATTCAATTTTACATGTGCAATACATTATGGACACTGCTTCACATTTATTATTATGCTTAATTTTCACAGCTCTAGGAGTCTGATAATATCATACTGCTCATGATGAAAATGAGGTACAACTTGGTGAGTATGATCACTGCTGATCTGGGTGAGTACTACTAGGCAGAAGGATAAAAGCTCTCAAACTCTGACCATTTAGTAACTATCTTCCTACAATTCATAGTAAATATAGCCATTCTTCTTCCACCTTTATCTCTGCACTTTATTCCATGATACTGAACTGACATAGACACTTTCTCTGTGTTGCAATGAAACATCCGATAGCTACTGTGCAAAAGAGAAAAGGTTCATGTCAGCTCACAGCTTTAGCCCATGGTTGCCTGATGTCAGGGCAGAAAGAGCGTAGCAGAGGGATGTGGCAGAGGACAAGGTGCTCAACCAACAGGGGACCAGAGAGAAGGGAGCCCAGAGACAAGAACACCAACTGCCATGGCCCTCAGTAGACCAGCAGTGTACACCAGCTCCTAGCTATCGACTTCCTTGGTGAATGGAATCACCAATAATCAGCAAAATGATCTCAGGATCCCATGGCTTCCCACATAGATGTGGATTTTGAGGGATATTTCAAATCACAATCGTAATACAGCCTTGAAAAAGAGGATGTGCTCAGATGTCTTCCGAGTGCTGTTTCTTGCAAGACTGAATGCTGTTTATCACTATAATTTGTGTCCGCAAATTCTCCCAGGAAGAATATCCCAGCCTTCATGGCTGGAAGGTATTCCAGCCTTCATGAAGAGGGTGTTACTTTTTATTTTTACTTTTCATGCGGGAGGGTAATGTGGATGAAGCCATTAGAATGAGATTCATTAGTACTTTTTCCTCCACAAAGCATAATAACATTTCACAAAATCTTCAAAGTACTGCGAGTTAGGTTTAGGAATACAGGGCAGAGACAGGAAATTATTTTTTTTATCTCTACTGTGAGTCAGAAGGTATAGAAGGCTTAAAGCTGTTGCAGTCATTCTACTTTTTTTGGTCAGAGAGGACAAGTAAAGAAAAGAGAAAAATAATGGAGAGATACTAAAGTCTATAACTATCCCAGAGGTGTACACCAGCCACAGGTTTGTCTCTTGTGCCTTATCGTCTCCTCCTGAGGCAATCTGTGAGCCCCTGAATACTGCCTAAGAATCTACTCTGGGTGCAAAGGTGCATAAACCTTGTAAGTATTCCAAATTTTTTGAGTTTCTTTTGCATACTTTTCACCACAGACAGAAAGTTTCAGCCGTTGATTGGTTGTCGAGGTACCATAACATTACTTATTAGAGTAGATAACTACTTCACAAGCAGAGATGAGTAGCATTTGTCAAACTCTGATTCTACATGAGCTTAAGGAATATGCATCTATATAATCTCTATAATTACTTTTATGGGATGTATTTTCATCCTTTTTAAGGATGAAAATCTTAGTGTAGCTGGTTTAAATATTTTCTCTCAAGTCAAAATTGTGATGTGGCAGAATATATTCCCAAGTTTTACAGAAAAGTGTTTTGCTCTTTTTAAATATATCAGTATCCCTCTGCTTTTTTAAGTATCCTTCTGCTTTTTTATATCATCACAGGATAGTTTTGAATACTAGAATTTTTGACAGCCCACTCTACATGATTAAAAGGCTCAGTAGAACATTAAACAGGTGAGCAAAAATTACAGTACAATCTCTAACTTGGCTTCTCTATGGCTCATGATGTCTATAAAAGGATCCACTCTTCTCTCTCACAGGCTGCTGTTGAAGTTGGACTGTTTACTTCCCATCTAAACAAGCACTGTTATATACTCACCAGAGAGCATTCTCAGACGTCAGACCTGACTCGCTCTTCTCCTGTTATTCACTGTATGGTAAACGCTAATTAATTCTTCCATAAAGCATATTATACCATACTCTCATTTCCATGTTCACTCAATACCTACTTTATAATATTAGGGTTACTCCCATTTAGTAAATATATATATATATATATATATATATATATATATATATATATATATATATATTACACTGATCAAGAAATACCAGCATATGAGAAACTCCAGTCCATTTGGTTGCAGTCACAGACCCAGAAGATTAGAGACATGAAGGAGAGACATGACAGACCGCAGAAGCAGTGGCCTTGGCTACAGCCCACAAAAAGTAGCATTTTGCCATGGGAGAGAATGCAGGCAGTGGCACTCCCAAACAAGGAGCAGCTTTGACAAAGCCCTGGAGAAATCGATTTGCATGCATTGCTTGGAGTTGCTGAATAGATTTTTATAGGGCACAGATACATTTTCATTTTAGTCAACAGTAGAAGAACCTGAAAAGGTGGGTAATAAGTAGCTCATAAGTATGTTGATGTTATTATTTATTGGAATGAAAACTTTCAAAGTAAAAGGAGGCATCATAAACAATGACAGTGAAAGAGTGCACATAAACTTAACATTTTCCTGAATACAACAACATAGGTCACTCAAGTCATAAAGGTGTTGAGTATTGCACTACAGAATTCACTGAAGTCTTTAGCCATAGCCACTTGTTTGAGAAAGATTATTTTGGCAGTGGAGTAGAAACTGTACCAATGAAGAGGTGGGAAACAAAGACCTGTTAAAAAGGTAATTCAACAATACCTGGAACGGTGGGGACTTTTCTCTGCCATTGTCAACGTACTTGAAAGCCCACATCCTCTGGAGATTCTTCTCTGGGTCTCCTTTCTGGTTTTGAAAGGTCTCCTACTCAGAACTCTCTTGTTCAGGCACATTGCATCAAGTGGAAAAATGGAAAATATGTAAACGGACGAGCACCAACAAATCACTTTTATTACCTGTGCCGGCCGATTATCTGTAGGCAAATGAACGCCTGAGTATCAAATTTCAAGTACTAGGTGGCCCTGAAATGGACAAGATCTCGCTGGAGACCAGAGGCCAAGACTAAGTTTGAGACAAAGAATCTCATTCCCAAAGAGGCTGAAAGAAAATTTTGCAGTGCAATTTATCTATAGAGAGAATAAATATTTCCTTGGAATGAGAAGAATAAAGGGTCAGAGTGAAAATAGGAATGACTTGCTGATAGTATTTCTTATTAAATAGAAACAAAATTAGAACTGAAAAAAACTGATCTCTGATATTTGTAATTTTAAAATGATCTTTCTGATCGTATTATTTTTAACACACCGTATGCCCTGTTATCAGACATTGTGATGTATTTATTATAAATATATTTTCGCTGTCATGCCCTATATTGACTTCTGCCATATATTTTATAGATTTTATCTATTGGTTGGTTTTCACTGCTAAAAAATAAAAATATCTAGGTAATTTGTGAAGAAAAGAGATTTTTTTTAGCTCACAGTTTTGCAGTTGGGGGCATGGCTCTGGTGACGACCTCGTGGTTGATGACGTCATTAGGCATGAAAGCTTGGGAACAGTAAAAAGATTACGCTGTGAGGCAGGAAGCCAGACCATGAAAGCAGAGATGAACCGGTGCACCACACAACCCAATTTAGTCATGATGGAGAAGGTGTGCCCGTGAGCAAGTGTCAACTTCCTTGAATGGCCCAACTCTTTAAAGCTCACTACAGCTTAATGACACCTTGAAAGTTCAATTTAAATCATAAGAAACCTTGAGGAACAATTGTTAATCATATCTAAAGCACAGCAGTTATTTACATGCTAGTGTGTTATCTGTTCCAGAGAGAGTACAGCGTGTCTTACTCCAACTCTGTGGAGCACAACTGCTGGAATGACAGGCTCACAGGACCTCCGCTAGGCATGCTGAGCACTGTCAAAGGCTTGGTGAGCGCTTACTAGCATGGGTAGGTCTGCGGCATGCCTATTTGGCTCTGTTCCCATCAAGGATTTATGTGCTTAGCAATTGGCAAATGAACTTCTTCTCAAAGTTGCTTATAATAGCTGTACAGCTATGAGATGTAGTAGAATATAAATGTGAAAAAAAGTAAGTCTATAAAAACCTAGTCAAAATCTTTGAAAGGTTTAACATAAAGTCACCACAGGAAAAAGTCTCACTTGTGGGCAGGATAGCTCACCAGACTAAACACCTACTTAGGAAAGCAGAGGGACTACAGATCAATCCACAGTACCACATGCCACCTCCAGGCCTACTCAGCTGGCCACTGACACTGGGAGTGGTGGCACATGCCTTTAATGCCAGTGCTGGGAGGCTGAAGACAGGAGGACTGCTAGGAGTTGGAGCTGCTAGGAGTGAGACCATGTACCAAATACATTAAAAATAAATAAAAGGCCTCCATCATTTTATAATAAGACAAATTACAAAAAGAAAAATCTAGAAAGATTTTGTACTTGGAGATATTCAGAAATCTTTTTAAAGTTATTTATTCATGTATTTATTTATTTGGTATGGAGTCTAATAATGCCTCTCAGACTTGTAGTGCTACTCCTGTCTCAGCTTCCCCAGAGCTGAGATTACAAGCCTGCACCAGCACACCCAATTTCTGTGGGTTACACCGGCATGCTGGGGATTCTGGAGCTACATAACTTGAAGTATCAGGGATTGAACCCAAGTCCTTGAGCTTGCCAGGAAGGCACTTAGACTGCCTAGCTATTTCCCAACTCTGATATTCAGAAATCTTTAAACTCTCACTCTACTTCAAAGAAGCAAAGATTAGAATATTAGTGAAATTTTGTATCACTTGTACTTTTCTCTGTTTTAATTCTAATTTGTACTCTCTTAAAAATTAAAAAAAATGAACATTATAGTTCTATCTGTAAACCTATATTTTATATATGTATGTTCTTATAAAAATTTACTCATAAGCAGTAAGTATTGGAATTAAGTAAGATAGAGACAAAAGTAATTACATTTGAGTGGGATCTATTGGTCATTTTTCCCTATGTCTTTATCTCTTTAAAATTTATGTTCGTTTTATTTTTGTATTTTAAAAATTATGTAAACATCTTTTATTATCCTAGGCATGAAAAGAGAAAAAATGCCAACATAGGTTATTTCCTCAAATAAAACCTGAGTGCTCTGGCAAACTTTAAAGTTGGAATCTGTCAGAATAATTTTTTGTGTTAAGAACTAAGATTAACCAGTGTTCTTCTTGTGACCTATTATGTTGGGCTGCTTATTACAAAGCTGAACTCTATTTGAGCCTTGTGGAACATTCCTAAATGTTGTTTTGGTTATGGCTCCATCCCTAACCAAGGCTCTGGCCATGTAACCTCAAATAGTTCTAGTTTTTTATTTATAGAATTACAGAAACATCCAAGATTATAAAAACTCCTGTCCAATGTCAATATCATGAAGTGATATTCTTAAACAAGAATTACTATGGATTTTAAAGAGTACCAGTATGTTTCTCTTGAGTGGTTTCATGGATGATTGTTAATCTTCAATTTGAATGTCTCTCATATGAGAAAAATAAATGGAGTTTGCTCATGCTTATTGAGAGAATAAATGCTCATAATATTATTAAGGAAAAACAGTAATATTTAAAGTGTCCCTCCTTAATTTGAGCTTCTGAAATATGATCTGGAATTTTTTACATTGTAATAATCGTATCTTTTCCTTGAAGGTGTGAACACTAACTCATAAAAACTTTAAAATATTCAAAAAGTATTTCAGTGTATTTTATTCCCTAAAACTCTTGTCTTATCTTAGCTAAAGTTTTTTAGATTACATTTCAATGCAGTCACTCTTCTGTGGCATTTATTGTCTAGGTATTCATTTTCTACCACTAACTAAATCAGACAGATCTGAATAAAAATCCAGGAGTATTTTCTGCTTTTGTAGGACAGCATCAGATACTTATTGTGCACTAGGCTTTACCTTCCTGTAGCATCTTGGCTTCTAATCATGAACAGCCAAGAGTGGCGCATGCACAGGTTAATCCTGTCTTCTTTGTACGGGAAGCTTAAACCTCCCAACATGCTCAGAATCATGGGACCAGTGTCACTTTAATAGGAAAACAAACTAGACAAAGGTCTTCAAATTTCTGTGGGTGGTCCTGAGAGATTCTGAGGTCAGAATTCATTTTTATTTTTGACTCCACCTTGTGACTTTTTCTTAAGATTTCTGTTTTCTCTTTCATGAGAGGATTGTGCCTGAAGGTATATGTCCTTAGACACACACACAAGCACACACACACACAACTAAGGAGGAAGATGCAAATTGTATTTCATGAAAGATACTGAAGATAAAACTTCAAGTATAAATAAACAATTGTAGCAATGATGATATTGATAAGAAGATTGTGGAAACATAGGAAAGCATGCTGATTTTGGTAATTGACCTATCACTGAACTTTGATAATGAAGTTTTCAAAGGCAAATCTGTATTTTAGGAATTTGAAGAATGAAATGAGGAGAGAGGAAACGAAAGGCTTTTCATCTGACTGACACATGCAATTCTAACTTTACTGCCTTAAATATTCAAAATACAGTTCCTCTACTCTAAAAGTCAAAACGATAGGTGATTATTTTTCCATGTTTGAGGGAGTTGAACAGCAGAATAAAGAACATGGACACAGGAACATAACAATGTGTAGATAATTTGAACTGGTTGTTTTTGAAAAGCTAAATTTCTTTTGAAAATAAATGGTAGAAAGGAAAGATGAAGCACCATTTAAAAGTTCTATGGTCAATGAGGAAAAGAACCAGAAAGGAAAATTCAAGATCACAAAAACATTCATGAGCAAAAACCCCAAAATATCAGAGGCCCACTGTACTGTCCCCTGTCCAATCAAAAATTAAAGTCCACTAAAGAACCTAGATTTTGAAATACTTCAGAAAGATATTGTCACTGAAAAAAGGAGTTCTAATAATCACTCTAATTTATAGAGAAATGAAAAATATTCAATAAATCAAGACATTACCAAAAAAAGAAAAGAAAGAACAGCTAGTGAGAATTAAGATACTCCAATAAATACTATCATTCCCTTCTTTATAAAACAGAAACAACAACAACAACAAAACAGATCAGGAGACAACATTTGAAATAAAATATGCTCATCTAGTCATTTTGATTTTGAAAGATTATCTTAAATTGGAAATTTTGAAACTAATGCCATAAATGAACTAAAGTTATAGGTCAATAAATACAAAAGTACTGGTTGTCTTCAGAAAAAAGGACAGTATTTTAAAAAGTAAGACTAAGGTAACACACACACACACACACACACACACACACACACACACACACACAAAGGGCTGGGGTAAGTGCTTCTTTGGCAAACACAGAGATCAGGGTTCAATTTCCAGTCCTACATGCTGTACTGGCCCTGTCCCTGGAGTGCGCTGAGCAGTGACTGACTCTGGGCATGGTGGCACATGCCTGTAATCCCAGCACTGAGGAGGCTGAAAACAGGAGGACTGTGAGTCTGAGCAGCGTAGTGAGACCCTGAACCAACTACGTAAAAAAGGACCCTAACTGAAGAAAAGTACAAAATTCATGAAGGATTTAAAACAAAAAAGAAGCAAAAAAATAAGAAGTAAACACATTTATACAATTGGAGTCCCTAAAAGAGACGAAAGCAAAACAGTTTTCATTACAATTCATAGAAAATTTTCACATTAAATAAGATGTGAATATCCTTCCCACAAATTAATTACTAAGCTGCTGGAAAGATTAACAAAAAGGATGGCTACAAGATGTAGCATAGTAAAACAATAAAACTACACAAATAAAGATATTACCCTGAAAATCTTTACGAAAATGATGTTATAAGTTACTGGCAGGAAAAGAATTTGATTGGCATTAGACATTTACACAAAAACAATATAAAAAGCAAATCCAAAATTGAGTAGATTTGAAAAAAAATCAGTGAGGTGTGTTAACAAAGAATATCATCCAGGCAAACTCTCCAAGAGCATCAAGCTATACAAAAAAATTTTCAGTGTACAAAAGCACGTATTTTTGTACCTATGATTCTGTTTTAAAGAATTCACTAAAGAGTGATCTTTATTCTACTAATGTGTGATTGACATTTTTCAACAAAATGACTAATGGTATTTTAATACATTTAATTATAGATCTATGTATAAAAGAATGATGCACAATGAGAATATAACACTGACACATGTAACGTGTTGCAAAAAAATTATCAGAACTCAAAATAATACTCTTAGAATGGAGAAAGGTGAAAAATAAAGTGAACTAAGCCCAAACTTTTGGTTAGGAGCTAAAAATTGAAAAGTTAAACAGTAAATATTTAAACAGACAACAACAGGATTCGGAATTGATAAAACTATAATTTAAGATGTACTCCTGAATTAAAGACATTTTTTTCTATATACTGGTACTTAGAAAAAAAAAGAATGTACACTTTATTAGAAGAAAAGTTTCTGAGATTATTAAATTAGAGAGTTGAAACAAATCATCTACTTTATATGAATCAGTACAAATGGGATTATTTCACCTATTATGATAAAAGGCTTTTAATTTGCCTACAAGAAGCAAGACTCCACTATATTTTATAGAGAAGAGATACTTTAAACAAATGATTCAGAGAGGATAAAAATAAGAGTGGACCAACTGTATCTGTGAAATGTAAATGATAAAATAAATGCCAAGTGGAAGAGTTTCAAGTGTAAAAATAAATCATGTGAGTACTGTAAGAACACACGTATTAGGAAGAAAACCAAAATTAAGTGGGTCAATTCCTCTTTCACTTGATGTTGAGAAATTTATGGATATAGATCAAAATCCAGAGTTTGCTCAGATTAACAGATAAAGTTATGAAAGCTTGGACATATGATTCTTGCCTTAGAGAAATGTTAAAGTTTTGTTCTTATCTCTTTTTTATTATTATTATCTTTTTTAAAAAGATTATTTTAAAGAGTAATTGATATGACATTAAGGATAATACACTTTTAGAAGACCAAGATGACAGATCTTCAAGCATGGATTTTGTACTAAAAATAGATAATATGTCAACCATTGTTAATCAGCTATGCTTGTCTTGAAAATCATTAACATATATATTATTGTATGTTACCCTGTTTCTGACTTTGTTTCTGATCTTTTTTCTTGCTTTTACTCTTCAAAATAAAATAAAATTATAATTTATAAGAAATAAAAAAGATAAACTTACTGCCAAGAACATAAAAAAAAAAAATCCAGAGGTCATAAGGGGAAAAGTTGATAGATTTGACAGCAGAAAGATAAAAGTAAAAGGATGTACAGTATTCTTTAAGCAAAGTAAAAAAAAAAAACCATGAGAAACAAGAAAATGTCTGCAGAATATATTATAGTCATTGAGAAAGTAGTCCTGATCTGAAATAAAATAAAATAATAAAATAAAATAAATGTTCAGAGACAATGAACCATGATAGAAATATTCGGAATAGAAATGGACAGATACTTAGAAAAACAGGTCACTTTAACCTGTATAAAGATTTTTAATCTCACCCATAGACAAATGCAAATTAAATATACTAACATAAAATTTTTTAGCTATCAGATCTAGCAAAAATTCAGACTAGAAGAGAAGGAGGTGTGTTTCCAAGAACGAATGCCATCTGGCACGGCCCTTTGGCTTAAAACAATACCAACAAGAAAAAATTACTCTGTTACAGTTCTGGGGGACAGACCTTTGGAAGGTACAAGCAGGGCTACTCTCCTGCTGAAGACTCAGTGTGCTCTATCTGCCCACTGTCTCTTTGGGTGGCTTCCAGAATTCACAGGATTGTGGTCCAGTCATTCCATCTGTGCTTCTCTGATCAGTGACTCCTTTCCTCCTTTTCTTCAGATTTTTCTGCACCTCCTTCATAAGAAAACTGGTCTTACAGTTTTAGAGACCAGTGGGGTAGTCCAGGTGGTCCTTAACTATATCTTCATTTTTTTTTTTTTTTTTTTTTGTCTTTTTTGAGACAGGGTCTCACTGTGCGGTTCAGGCTGGCCTTAAGCTCACTTTGTAGCTCAGGCTGGTCTCGAACTCACAACAATCCTCCTGCCTCAGCCTCCCTAAACATTGACAGGGTGTGGCAGTTGGAGCACTGATGTATCTTTTTTGAGACCATTAGTCTACCCAGAACACTTAGCAACTTCACTTCCAAGAAAACACTGGCAATAGGCCTTTTCAATGAAAGTATACAGTAACGAGATTACCCTTCTTCCTTCATGATTTATTGTATGACATCAAAATGACCTAGATGCCCATACGTAAGAGGATGGATAAACAAATTAACACAACAGGGTATTATGCAACTACACAAATGAGTTAAAACGGTTTCAGTGAACTAACATGGAAAGATTTCCATGTGAAAAGTGGAATAGGATCTATGGTATTCTATCTTTTTTCTTTTCTTTTTTTTTCTCTGCAGAACCAGGGATCAAACTCAGGCCCTTGTGCTTGCCAGGGAATGGTGTTCTATCTTTACAGAAGACAATCAAGTCATAAGGAAATGTACACGACTTATCTATTTTGTAAACAGAATTTCAAAAAAAAAAGATAAGAATGAAATTTGTTACTTATAAAATGAAAATAATGTAGAAGCACTGGAGGTGGGATGGGGGTGGGAGTCATAGTAGACAGCAGGAGCTAGGAGCAACACTTCTCTGACTGTAACTTTTGTGTAAGTCTACCTTTTAGAACTGTGTTTATATTTAACATGTCCCTCAATGTTAACATACCCCAAGTTATTTACCTTAATAATCAAAATAAACCAAAAGAATCCAGGATTTAGAGGAAGAGGTCTAAAATATGACACACAGAGTTTAAGTGTGCTTACAAGTATTACAGCTGAAGAACAACTAACCTGGAATCAAACATCTATTCAACAATTATTTCTATTTCCTGGAGAATGGTATTAAAAAATACAGATGAACATAGTGGACATTGTTATTGTGATGTACATTTTCAGGATTCTTTCAGTAAAAACTGGAAGGAAGAATAGGTCCACATCATATGAATACACTAATATGTATTCATATTTATTTACATAAATAAGATATGAAGACCCGCCAGATAGCTCAGCTGACTAAAGCACCTGCTTAGGCAGAGCGCAGCGCCAGGGGTTGGATCCCCAGCATGCCTTGCCAGAGGGGCGCAATGAGATGGTGATTGAGACTGGACATGGTGGCTCGGGCCTGTAATCCCAGCACTTGGGAGGCTGAAAACAGAATCACTCTAAGTGCATTCTACATAGTGAGACCCTGTGGACCCTGTCCTAAATACAGAAAATAAATAAATAAATAGAAATTAAAATAAAATATATAAATATGTGCACATGTCTATTTCTTCTTTCTTTCTGGATGAATCATATCTGAAGACTCCAGTTTACAGTGTTGCATTAGACGTAGCATAGTTTTTTTTAATACATAGGGTTTGTTATTAAAGCTCAGAGTCTAAGGGCTGGTGACACAGCTCAGTGGACTAAGTGCTTGCTTGAGTAAGCACAGGGGTGGGGATTTGATCACTGATACCGCATGTCACACCACTCTTGCCCCTGGGCACGCTGAGCAGTCAGTGGAGTCCGGGTGTGGTGGCACATGCCTGCAATCCCAGTGCTAGGGAGGCAGAGATCAGGAGGCTCACTAAGTGTACAACTGTTGTAATAAGACCTTGCTTTGTAGAGAGACCCTGTGTGCACGCGCGCGCGCACGCACACACACACACACACACAATGCGTAAAGCTCAGAATCTAGAATCAGTTCACCCATTTAAAACTCTTAACTCCAAAATCAAACATCTATAGGATTTTTCACTAGTTACTCATCCTGTTTATGCCTCAGTTCCCTCTTACTTAAAATGAAAATAGTACTGTGACATTAAAATTCTTGTGGAATATAATGAATGATTAATGATATGCTGCTTAGATACTTTCCATACAGCTTTGGGTGTGAGCTGAACCATTTCAGTTGCATAAATTAAGATCCTGATCTAATGGGACAGCCAATGATAGAATTAGCTTCATTCTTACCTAAACGATGTTTGCTGTCATTTTTCTTTTCTTTTTATATTAAAATGAAATTTAATCATTCCTATTTAAAAATATATCTTAATTGCAAAAGCTACCTTGATGTAGTTCAAAAGATATACTTCTAAAGTGAAATGTCAGCGCTGGGGAGAAGGCTCAGTAGAACAAGCACTTCCCTGACAAGTCCCTGACAAGCGCAAGGGCCTGAGTTCAATCCCCAGTTCCACCAATAAATAAATAATAAAGTGAAATGTCACAAATTTATTTATATTTACAGTTGAGAAAATTTTCCATAAATTAGCTGACTTCAGTTCAAACTGTGTGCTCTATTCCACCCTCAATAATAGAGTCCCTAGCCTATATGACGCTAATTACCTGAATGAGTTTTATACACTCAAACTCTAAGATGCAGGTAGTTAGCTTAATTAATTTTTCTTCATAATTTGATCCCTTAAGCCTCATTTTAGTTGTGGTTTCTTCTAGTGTTAGACAATTAAGCACATGAAATAGCTGGTCATTCCGTTGTGACTTGTATCTTTATACAATAAGAGACAGACAAACAAAATTTATCACTGGTACACAATGTAACATGACAAGGAGGAACATATGAAGGAGGGGAAAAATAACTGAAGAGCATAAAGCATCAAAGAAAAGAGAAAAGAATTTAGATTTTTTTTAAACAAGAAAAACAGGAAAAAGAATAGAAAGTATTTGGATGGAAATTTCAAGAACAACACATAAAGATAGAGAAAAATAATTCTTAATGAATCTTTAATAATAATGAAAAACTATCATGGGTTACTAAAAATGAATGGGAAAGGAGAGAGAAGAAATATCCCTTTACAAACATTGGGAAATGCTGCATGAAAATCAAGTAATTAAGTTTAAAATCATAAGAAGTGTAGTCATAGTTCCTTACTATCAAGCCTGTGTACGTGCTGTTTCCTGCAAGGCTCTGAAAATTCTTGGGAAGAAAGCTGGAAAGAGGCTGTAAGAAGAAAGAAAATGAAAAGATAAGTGACAAAAGCTGAGGTCAAGCAGAGTCTTCTCTTTCCAGATGGGAGCAAAGGAGCTGTTCATTCATACTAGGTGTTTGTTTATATATTTGAAAAGTTCGTCCCATATGACACACCTGTGTGAGTCATGCTTGGAGGACTGGACATGATTTCTTGGCTTGTCTCTGGCTTGGGGTTCTCTAGAGTGAAGCAGCTTGTCTACATGGATTTGTCTCAGATGTTCTTTGTTTCTGACCTGGCTTGCCTCGCCCCCACACGTGTGACAAATTCCCAACTTCAGCTGCTCCCTACAATAGTAAGCAGAGCTGACCAGAGAGACCAACATTTTGGTGGCTAGATTGAAGTGAGATCTCTGAGGCCATTGAAGAGTACAGCCTTGGCCCACTCAGGGGAGCTTCTACAAAGCCTCCACCCACTTGAATTTAGACTTCTTTATCTTCAGGACAGCAGGGAATCTTTGTATCTTCTTTAATCTCTGGAGGAGAACTGACACTGATGAGAAGCTGAAAGCCTAAGTCTATTTTATTTGTGAGTGTGCAGTGATACTGTGCACACTGCAGGCTTTGGGGGAAAACGTGGTAAACATTCAGCAAGCATGTGTTCAGGATAATTGAAGGCCAAAGTAATCCACAATTCCTCAAAAATGACACTTGTACATCTGTGGCATATCCTAAATATGAATACATGGATTAAAGAGGGATTCTGCAAGCAGGTGCAGGGGCTAGGGGTTCAATCCCCAGGAATTCCATGCCAGCCCCACCCTTGGGGTGCACTGAGATGACAATTGAGACTGGGCATGCGGCCTGCACCTGTAATCCCAGCTCTTGGGAGGCTGTAAATAGGTGGATCACTATGAGTGCGATTTAGTATGAGACCCTGAGCACCCTACAGGTACCCTTCCCCAAAGTATAAAAATAAATAACTAAATAATAAACTAAATATGAACAGACATGAAAATTAGTAGAAGTTCAACTAATTAAAAGCTGCTGTCCTAGTGCAGTGGCAGCATGACGGCCAATGAGGTTTATCTGAGGTGTGATTATTTCTAATTGAAAAGTTGTCACAGCACTTTACTCATACTACCATAGAAAAATTGGCAGGTATATAAGAATGACCAGACTAGAAAGAAAAGCATTCTAAATAAGGACATTAAAATGCTGAAGTAGACAAAGGAAATAGGGTATAAAATTATGTCAAATGGAAGGGACCTGAATTGAGAGCCAAAATTTTTGAGACAGAATGTACTAACAAGTAGCTGAATAGTAGGTGTTTGATTTTTCTAAGCTTTAATTTTCTCGTAAATATATTAGAATTTGCCTTTCACATTGTTAGTGTGAATGAATAAATGGATCATAAATATAAAGAATAATCTCATCTGCAGGATAATAGATGGAATTGAAGATTGTCAAGTGAGGTGACGTAAACCTCAATACAAAAGGAAAGTATCACGTGTTCTCTTATACAGTAATTGAGAGCAGGGGTGGGAGGAGGGAGGAGAAGGAGGAGAGAGGGAAAGACCAAGAGAGGATGAAAGTGGAAGGGAAGCTCTGAGAAAAGACTGGCATAATGAAGGGACAGAAAGGACAAGGGAGAAGCCAGGAACAGCAGTGGGAATGCAAATGGCCCGAGAATGTCACATGCATATGCATACTTCATATATATATATATGTGAACATCCCCACCCAAACCCCATATTCTTATTCATTAATATTCATTAATAATGAATAGCATAATGAGGAAATGCAGGGGAAGCTTCCTAAAAACAAGTAGTGTCAGTATTTACTGATGCTCATTGTTTGTGAAAGAGCAAGCTAGAAATTGAAGTTTGGTCAAGGGAGACTCCTTTGTTTGCATTTGCATATATGAAGATATACTTGTGCTCACTAGATTTTAAATTGCCTGATTAGTGGCACTGCAAAAATTCTCTGCACAGCACCAGGCTTATCAGGGTATGCAGTTGGCTTGCAGTAGTCACAAGTTGTCTGCCCACTTGCCGGTGTAAAACGTTCTTCAGCATGAAGTGCGGATCATTTCCCTCACATGTGCCCCTACCTGGAGAAGAAGCTACGAGGACAACACAATTATTTTTTCAGAGGTGAATTAATGTAACATTTATGTTTTTCATCCAAAAATTTTATCCATTACAATTTTTTTTTTGCTAATATAAAGGATAAAACTTAGGATCTTGTGTTTGCCAGGCAAGTGCTTATTGTACTGAGCTATCTCCCCAGCCTTTATTCATTACATTTGATTTACCTTTTTAAATGTTATTTTCCTTTGTGGACTATACAGTATATTCCTATGTATTTTAGACCTCATTTGTTACACTGCCTGACATTGTGAATGCCATTAGGTCCAAGATATTAATTTTCTTATATTTTATATTTTATGCCCAACATGTAAAATTCTCTTATTTTAAATTATTTTTGAACCAGGGAGATAGCTTAGTGGTGTAAGTACCTGTCTGGCAAGTGTAAGGTCAATCCCTTGAACAAAAGAAAAAAAAGCAGAAGCTGTTTTGTATTTAAGTTAGGTAATATATTCTAGAACTTTTCTTTTGCAATTATTTGTACTATTATGCACATAATTGGCAAGAAACTAATAACTAGCATAACTGGCACATGAAAGCTAATGTGGCATGGTGGGTGGGATCCCGAGCTTTTTTCCCTTTGCATGCTAAATAATGAGCTTTTCTACATTTAATTTTCTAAGTATGACAGTTTCTTTGGTGTATTTTTGTCATCATCTTAGGTGATAATTTCTTTCCTTTCATGTATTGAAGAAAACTAATTAATTAAATCACATTTTTTACCCTCATACACTGTGTTAATGGGTTATGATGATGTATCATTCTCCTATAAACACTTAAAAAGCATGTCATAGTATTTTGAGGTAACTCCAAAAGGCTGGTAGTGCCATAGTTTATCTGCATCTTTATATTATTTGTTACATCTGTTTTAAAAGTGTATTTGGGACTCTGAGCATAATGTGTCTTCAAAGAATGTGGCTGTAGTACTCTGTACTAAATTCTGAAGGCAAAGATATTTTCTGTGATGAAAGCAACTGGGAAATATATAGAGAGGTGTAGATTAGATAAAACTTCAGTATAAATATAGCATATGTACTTAATGTTACTAATATTTATTGAGAAATTACTACTGTTGTATTCACAAACATATGTACACTTATGGATATAGATGATAAAATGCCTTCAATGTCTCTTTCCTCCTCTCTCTCTCTCTCTCTCTCTCTTTTTCTTTCTTTCTTTCTTTCCCATAACCTTATATACAGGGTCTCACTACATGGCTCAGACTCCTAATGATCCTCCTTTTTCAGCCTCCCCAGCCCCTATTATTATCATCCCTTAGTGGAAATCAGTTAGACGATTTGTTCCACTTAGTTTGTTAAATAACTTTTTTTTCTTAACCTATCACCAATGCTTCTTTTGCCCTCAACTTTCATTTTACTTTTTAATGGCTTTATGTTTTTGCTTAATCCGAAGAGCTTAGAATACTTTGTATTCTAACACTCCTCTTTCATCAGTCCTTTTGTGTTCTTCCATAACCAGCTCTAATGATGATGATAATCTTGCCATTTTGTTTTCATTATTTGTTCACATTCAGTGCTTTTAAGCATTGGTTTTGTTTTGATTTATAATGTCTTTGGTTCACGCCTGACCTTTGCCTTCTGGTAAGTTGGCTTTTCTGTGCAAAATCCTTTTATAGTAAGTTTCAAAGAGAATTTGGAACTGCCAAGATCCTTTCCTCATCCTGAGTATATCTTTGTTTTTCAGTTGGTTCTCAGTTAAATTTTTTTCTGGCTATACTATTCTGATTTCAACATTTTGAACATCTAGCTTCAACCTTTATTTTGTTGATAAAAACAATCTGCTGTCACTATATTCTGCTCTTCACATGTGGTCAATGTACTCATATTATTTTGAGATTTTAAATGAATATTTGAATTGATTTTTCTTTACCCTGTTCCTGTTTTATTATGATTTGTTAATTTGTTACCTTGAAAATTGTCAGTTATAACATTTTTATGATATTCTTTCTCTCACATTCTCTTGACCATTTTATAAGATTCCTGCAAATTTAATGAATACAAAAGTACTTAAGAGCAGCCAAGTTCTAAGTTCTTTGGTAAGTATTATAGCATTACCAGATTTTGACTGATGTTGAATATTATTATTCTCTTTGCTTAATAATTTATCTATAATAATTATCTTAACTATTGCTAGCACTTTGTGTTTGATTTTGTTCTGCCAAATGAATTTTTTCTGCCTATACCTTTTTTAAGCCTGTCTGCATTTTCTCACAGTTTTACTTTCAAACTAAAATTTTAACAGATAGGACCGTAATTTGATCTTTATCAAATCCATATAGATTTCACTTCATAGATTGCCTATGTTATATTATAGACAGTTATTTTATGCTATCTTTCATGTTGAACTTTATCATTCCAGCTAAGGTATTCATCTAGAAGTCATCTCTGATTCTTCTTTTTCACTTACCTCTTTGTTTTATCCTTTATGTTAGCATATGTCCACAAACCATGCACATCATAGTGCTTTCTTCCGTATCCCTCCAGTGCAAGAGACCATGATGTGTGCAGAGATGATTTCAACAGCTTCCTAAATAGCCTCCTCACCTCCAGCCTTGTTTATCACCTGCTTCGTGGATTCCCAGCCTCAACCCCAGAGAACATTTTAAATGTAAGTCAGATTGTATTACTTCCACGTTTAAAATCGATAGCCCATTCAGCCTTTGGTCATCTGGCTTCCATTTCCTCAGTGAACTTCTGTTCTTGTATTCTTTCTTGCCCAGTCAATTGTGGCTACACTGACCTCTTCATTCTTCTTCAAACTTACCAAGAGTGTTCTTATACAAATGCCTCACCCTTGTTATTCTTTCTAGTGGGATTTTCCCCCCTATATTGCTGTGCCTGTATTAATTATCTACTACTGAATAAATAATTATTTTAAACTAGAAGCCAAAACTTCTAGCTTGAAACTTTATATAACGTTTTTATCAATCATAGATTCTTTGATCCCAAGATTTGGGGGCATCATGGCTGGGAATTGCAGCTCTGCCAAATTTTGGCCAGGGCTGTAGAATACTTACCAATTTGTGCATGGTAAAGTAATATTTGATTTCAGTAGGAAATTTGATTTCCTTTTCATGATAATGTCTCCATAGACTGTTTGGGTGTCTTTAGGGTATGACATCTCTCTGTCCCCAGAATAAGGGATCTGGGGAATCAAGACAAGCCATGTGCCTTTTATGAATTATTCTCAGAAGACTCACTGGTTCTTGGTAGCACTCAATGATTTTTTAGTAATCATTAGTTTCATCTTTTTTTTCCTTTTTTTTTTTTTTTGTGGAGTTTAGGATTGAACTCAGGCCCTTGTGCTTGCCATGCAAGTGCTTATTTAACTGAGCTATCTCCCCAGCCTCTCTTTTAATCTGCTGATCTCTGCCTCTTTGAAATTCTTACCTTGGACAAAGTGTTGTTTCCTATGAGATTTCTTCTTCTTTTCTTTATTCTAAAAGAGCATAAAATTACACAAAAAGCATTAGAAATGATCCAGAATATCAAAAAACAAGATGATAGGAATTCAACAATGGTTATTATATTGCACAATGAATTTCTTCTGGCTCAGATTTTCTCTTTGTCTGTCCCTTAGTTACAGGATTACCTTAGGTCCTATAAAGAAACAATGATTTGAGTTTTTTATGTACTTAGTATAGGATCTACTGGGTCTTACTACACAGATCAGACTCATGGTGATCCTCTTATTTTCTGTCTCCTCAGCACTCAAATTACAGGAGTGCACCATCATGCCTGGTTTGAGTGGCCAGCTCAGTATGCCAGGGGGTGAGGCTGGTGCAGCATGTGATATGGACCAAGTCCCTGAGCTTACCTCAGCAGGTACTTAGCCCGCTGAGCTATCAAACAGGCCCTATTATTATATATCTATCACTTAGGACAGTGAATGGTAGTTCATAGGTATTTTAGCAATACATGTTTATAAAATAAAAGAATGCAGGCAATTTTAGACAAAATGCCAGGCATGTCAGATACATGAGGCAACCCACCATTCTAGTCCATGCTAAACCAGGCAATAGGCTAGCTTTAAATACATCCATTGTGTGGTATCCCATTCTTGAAGAAGTAAAGAAAAATATGAAAATACAAATAAATATATTTACTTTCAACTAGTCAGGAACAGCTAAAGGAGTGAATCTTACTTAACATAAAATATAATATGGTTTTTGAAATAAGTATGTATAGTCATAAAAATATGACAACAAAACTATACTACTTTCCCATTATCATTAAAGGTATAGCAAGAAGAGTTGGCCTTCACTTCTACAGAAAAGTAAAAACTGAGCTACTACAAATGAAATTTTCACAGTGAGAAAAGTAATGAGAGGAAAGATGACCAAAGGACCTTAAAGAATACTCCGTGTTTTTCAATAATTTTTGGAAGAAGAAAAGTAAGAGTTTAGAGTCATAGATTTAGCCTTTGTAAAAGCAACTCATTTCCTAAAATGTCTTTTAGATACAGAAATAAACTAGAATAAAATATTTCAGACACATTTTTGACATAAGCTAAATGTAAGCTTAGAATAATTTGCAAAATGTCATGAGAGGGAAAAATTAGTTAGAATAAATAGCTGCTTTTAAGCTAAACTGGAGTTTTTTTTTTTTTTTTTGTATCTGTGCTTAAAAATCACCCCTGCTAGCTAACAGAACACATTAAATCAAACGGATTTAGCATTGTAGTTAATGCCTTGTTCTTTATGATCTGCATGGCCTGGATATTGCAGCACATATTTTATATATGTAATTCTGCTTTGGGACTACTTTAAAACCAATGCACAATATGTTGAATTAATAATGCTTATAAGTGTAATATATATATATGGAGAGTTTGAAAAACTCTTGATGAAAGGTGATATGTATTTATGAGGTGCCAGATGTTTGCTTTTAAATGTAATTTTTATTAACCTACACTGTTGAGATTTGTATTGAAGTGGTCTCTTTATGGTAGTATATTGTTTGAAATATGTTCTGTGAGATCTAGGCACAATGGGGTGAATAAAAGAATAAGTGCCTGTCTAAGTTTTATGTATTCTTTAAAATTGGGCAGTTGGGGTACATTTTTAATGCAGGTGCAAAGGCTTAGACAGAAAACAGTAAAAAGACATATATTCCTCCTACAACTGCAGGTGTTAAAATATACATGTTATTGTTATTTCAAATATTTTCTTTTCATTATGGAGGTAATTATGATATCATATGCTTGCAATCTATATTTCTTCCAAAATGTTCAAAATGTTAGAGATTACTTGTTTCCTGTTCCATTGCTTTCAGAAGGGCAACCAAGGACATATGTTATCATGCTATCTTAGAGACAGTGTGTCCTATTATTACCAATGGGCATCCCCTAACTGTCTCCATAATATTTATAGAAGGTTTTTCAGTGCTCCCCATTGCTTTCAGTTGCCACAGGGTTCTTGGTGGCTGAGGTCACCACCACTTTGGAGACTGGCTACAGTGCCCATCACACTCAAAAAACTGCCATGTCTTTCCACTCAAAGGAAGCATTTGTATGTCACATTTTATTTATTTACTTGTTTATTTATTTATTTACTTTGTAATTTAGGGAAGGGTCTACAGGTTGTTCAGGGTCTCACTACTAGACTGGACTTGTAGTGATCCACCTGTTTACAGCCTCCCAAGAGCTGGGATTATAGGTATGAGCCACCACGCCCAGTCTCTATATGTCTTATTTTAATGAAAATGGTCCAAACATTTAAGAAAGTGGAAGGCCGGTGTTACAGCATAAGCAATGTCTAGAGCCTCACAGAGCAGACCCAGGCAAGCTTTCCGTCACTGCTCTTTTGCCTGCTCTGCTCCTGAGGTTTTAGCTCCCCACCAGAATTATTTTTGGTTTTTATGTCTGGGTCTGTTTCTTTTCTTTTCAAGTAAGATCAGAATGAATTTTTATTTTCCTTTCATCTAAAGCCCCTTTCTGCATATTTCAGAATAAACTTTCTTCTCAGATTGAGGTTCCTATTCCTCTTCAAGAAGGCACCACCAAACACACAAATGTGTCTCGTCTCTTTTCTAAAACCCTGACCGTGTCAATTCAGTGTGTCTGATTTATTTACTTGGCCTTGAATACCACTATGTATGCCAACAACCTGGCAGGATGGAATTGCACCTAATTCTGTTTCCCTTCACCAAAGGGTTAGTTCAAGCTGGTGTTTGGCTTCATTTGAGTCTCTTGCTTTTGTGACATGTATCTTGGATGCAGGTTAACAGACATTCCAGTGGAATAGGAACACTCACATCTGTGCTCTGCGATGTGTTTGAGTCTCATGATCTTATTCACACTGTTCATTAAATTACTATTTGTTTAAAAGTTTGTCCATGTGAAGGCAATGATTACTTACCAATAGTAAAAAGTTAGACAAGGACCAGTTGAGATGAAATATATCACAGACAATTGTCAAAACTTTCCTCCTCTTCAAAAGCATTCTGGCTTCCCTATATGGATCAGAACCATGATCAGAATCTCCAATAAAAAGCAGACTACACTGCTCTCTTCAGTCATTTCCTCTCAGACTCACTACCTTTCTCTCAGGAAGAACAAGAAGGCCTCCTTAGGGACATTGCTCCATCCAGTAATGTTCATAGCATCCCCGTTGGCATCACTTGCTCTGCCCAGTGTAGGGCAATGGTGACAACAAATGTATGGGAAGCTGCTGCATCTGTCAATTTTTCTAAAGCAAGGTAAGGCCTTTTGTGAATATCAGCCTTAAAAATAATGATATAGTACATAAAAATAAAAGTTAAGTTATTTGTTTGGAAATTCATAGACATCTACTTGAAAAAAAAATTTCGAATGCCATAATTCCCTCTATTATTTTTATTTGTTTGTTTATTTATTTATTTATTTTGCAGAACCAGGAATTGAACTCAGGTGCTTGAGCTTGCCAGGGAAGCACTTATTCTACTGAGCCATCTTCCCAGCCCCAAACTCCCCTCTTTTGCAAATGACAGTCGCTTTTTGTACATTTTGACCATGAAAACATTCATTTTGAAATTTAAACATTAGAGAGTGTCATGGTTTATTATGACAATAATAAATAAATGAAAGAAAATATTGAAAAGCAGAGGTTCATGAAATTGTAAAATAACCCCTGCTTACAGCAAAATATAAGCAGGTAGGATTTCTTTTGGTATTTTGTCATGGAAATCATTCATGATTTTTCAGTCTGTTGTATCAAAAGAATATTTTTGCTTTCTCATTCTTCAAAATTCATGAATTCATAAAATCTTGAGAGTTGGAAGATGCCTTAGAAGTCTTTTCAATACAGTTCCCACTGAAAGCAGAAGTCTGTATGTCTTCTTTTTGGATAGGTTTTTTGTTTTTATTTAAATACTTAAAGAGATGAAAAATGCATATGTTTTTTTGTATGAGTTCATTTCATGATGGCTGTCAGGAGCTCTCCACTGTGTCAGAAAGCCTGCTCATTTAATCTTGTGCTTATTTCCATGATCAGTGTTAAGTCTTTAAATAGTTGAATAGAAATAATGTGCCCACTGGGAAGATAGCTCAGTAGAATAACTGCTTGCCTAGAAAGCAGCAGGGTCCTGAGTTCAATTCCCAGTACCACAAAAAAAGAAAGAAAAAAAAAGAGAAAGAATGTCTTCTCCACATCCCCGTCTTTCTTTTTTCAGGATAAAAGCCTCTTTTTTTGTGGCAAGAGAAATGCATATTATGTCAGGAAAAGAAGACAACATAGACAAATACGGAGAAAAAAAAATCCTGTGAATTAAGTTGATAGCACAGGTGAGAACATGGAATGCATGAAAAGTAATAAAACAAAATAGAAATTAATTTGAAAGTAAGGAAATCAAGGGCTGATTGTGTACAGTTGCAGGCAAGAGAATATTTTAGTTTATTTGGTTCTACTTCTAGGCAGGATATGATATGTTTAAAGTTCAGCTTCAGGAAAATTGATCAGACATACTAATCATGTGTAACATGATTTCCAGTTGTATTTGAAATTTTGTCTTTCTTCACTCCATATGGCAGCAGTTCAGCATTCCAGCAGCCCTCTGCATGAGTGTGGGCTGGACCTGGAAACTTGCTTCTAACAAATGGGAAAAGGTAAAAATGCTGAGATGTCACTTCCATGACTAAGTTGCCACACTTGGTGACTTCCAGTCTACAAAAGTCTCTCCACTGCCTGGGCAGCTGGCACACTTCAGTGCAGTGAGCTGGCACCCCGGAGAGGCCTGTGTGCAGTGAACTCAGGGTGGCAGGTAGCCAACAACAGTGCGGAACTGAAGTCTTCAGCCCAACAGCTCGCAAAGAATGAAAATTTGCCAACAACTGTGGAAGCTTGGAAATAGACCTTTCCCTAGGTCCGATCTTGAAGAGCCTATGTCCTGGATGACACAAGGGCTGCACCGTGTGAGAGCTCCTCATAGAAGCAGTTAAGCTGTGCCTTGCTTTCTCCAAGGGACTTTCATAACAGAGGCGTGTTGTCTTAGGCTGCTAGGTTTTGCAGTGACAACATGTGTTGTCTTAAGCTTCTAACTGCCTGAAGGGTGCATGCGCAACTTTTGAAAGTCCACACTCAATCAACAAGCAACGCTAAAGCTCTTGGTCAGGTGAGGGAGCTTACGCTGATTCATCAAGTATGAGAATTACGCAAAAACTAGATATAAAAACATTGTGAGTACCGTGTAGTGATACCTACAAATACTAATTTCTATTTAGGGTATAGATTTGATCTCTTGCTCTGGTGTGTTAACTTTGTACATAGTTTATTAATGTCTAACAGTAACCCACATAACTGGCAGCTACACTGAAGTATTGGTGACAGCAAAAAGGAATACTACTGTGTCCCTAAAGAAAAAATTATAAAATTTTATAACAGTTTTAGAGAGATAAAGCATGTGTGAGGTTAGCTTTTTTTTCTTTGAACTGGCAGAAAACCAGCCAAATGAGGTCTGTAATTGGAACTTCAAAAATTTAAAATAGAGGTTAGCTCCTATTTTTTGATGTGTATTTGGCATTATTTTTTCAAGTGGAAAGTTAATTCTAATACTTGAAAGCGGGTCTTGGACACTGTAGCCCTAAGCATATATAATAAGTATAACAACAACATGAATAAATGAAGTGCTGCCATATGGGGGGAAGCAGGCCATTTATTTTAATGTGCGTGGTCCAAAAAGTTACTGAATTTTCATTGTGAAGACATTCATTACTCTTTTTTATGATTTTGTATCTTGCTAAATAAATACTAACTGGGTGATATAATTGAATCTTCTGACTGAAATGATTAGAAAAGCTGAAAAAAGACATGTCAGAATGCGTGTTTTGCAGGGGAAATAGCTCAAGCTCCACATCATAAGTTCAATTTCTATTTTTAAAAAGCCCCCTTTAAGACATGAGACATCCAAAGAAGCCATTGAAAGCAATATGGCCAAGAACTGAAAAAAGAAATCCTAAAGCAAAAGCCCACATTTCAGTTTGCCTTTCTCTTAGGTGTGTGGGAATCTGTTTTTCTTTCTCCAGGTAACTGCGATATGTAGATTCAGGGTGACACAGATCCCTTCATCAGAACTTGATAAATTCTCAGTGCCAGGGAACCGAAATTCAGGTCTGTGCAGACCAAATCCGGAATATTTTTAAACCCTACTACTTTGAATTACAATCTTCAAAGTGCAACACTGCAGAATAAAAGGTACACTAGAAAAAAAAAATTAAAAGCCTTATTTTATAGTGATTGAAATCCAAATTTAAAGCATCAGACCCAAGTAACTTGATTAAGGTGATTAGCAATTGTTAATGCCCCTGGATGCTGGTTAAATTAAATCTACATCTTCAAACAGTTTCACCTCTGGGTAGGATAGAACATTTTCATGCAGGCCAAAACAACTGCATGAATTTGTAATAAATTACAAATGGTTTAATTGAAATGCAACAGAGAATGTTGTAAGCCACAAGGACAAAAAGTTTAAAAATTCCAGCTAAAGAAATGTTTATGGAGGACAGCTAAAGATCTGGAGTCATTCCCAGAAACACTTGCGGGTCCTGGGTTTGAGGACAAAAGGTAAAAGATACAAATAAGCCCATACCTAGAGCAATTTCTAAGAGACAGAGTGAAAAGCAGAGGTTTTAGGAGGGTCACATAGGAATAGATTATTATGAGGTGGAGAGTTCAGGAAGTTAGACACTTGGTTATTTTCTTTCTCAATATATTCCCTGAACTCCAAAGCTGTACAAATCTTGAGACCACAGAAAAAAAAACAAAAGACTAAAATGTGCAAAAACCAAGGAGTATTTCATGTTCTTGAATTTGAAGAATAATTATTATAAATATGTCAACTTTCATAAATTAATGTGAAACAGTCAGTGAAAACTTAATCAGAACCCTAAAGTACTGTGAGGAAATTCATAAACAGGTACACAATAACCCTAAGAAGGAAAAATTCCATATGCTGAAGAAGCACAAGATTAGTGAACATATGTTAGCAGATATCAAAATTCAAGATCTATTTTGAAACACTATTGGGAATAAGCTGCACATATTTATTACATGTGTTGATGTGTTTGGGGACACACATACATCCATGATGTCAAAACAATTAAAGTTTTATATATATAATTTTTTTTATTCCTTCAAGGTATGTATGTATGTATGTGCATGTGTGTGTTAGGTATCTCTAAGTGGAGAGCTACCCTATTAACAGATTTTGAGGGGTCGATCAGATAGCTCAGTGGAATAAAGTGCCTGCTTAGGCACACCACAAGGGCTAGGATTCGATTCCCAGCTTGGAGTTCCTGCCCTGCCTCTACAGTGTGCTGGGACTGCAATTGAGCCTGGGCCTGGAGGCAAGTGCCTGTAATTCTAGCACTTGGGAGGTTGAAAACAGGAGGATCACTATGAGTCCAATCTGTGTAGTGAGTCCCTGTAGACCAGTACTACATACATAAAAAGAACACAAATTTTGAATTGCAAAAAACAATGTTTGTAATACCGAACAATAAGTTACACAATAGATCTTAGAAGTAACTTTATCTTGTCATAATAATTAAATTGTATATTGGTAGAAGAACAATATATATATATATATATATATATATATATATATGTATGTATATAGCAAATAAAATAGAATCAAGAGCTCAGAAACACAATACACATGTGTAACCACCTAATTTATGACATTTGGACAAAAATGGTCTCTTTTATAAATATTCTCGAGTCAAGTATATAAGACATGATTAAACTATACAGTTGATTTCTAAGTTTATAATGTCACAGTAAATAACACAATGCTGTTAATCGCCTGCACTTGGAACGCACTCCTCCAGTTCTTCATGCCATTTTCTGAAACACATCTAGAAATCCTCTTCTGTGAATGATCAAATAACAGTGACTCCTGCTGCCCAGAGCCACAGAACAGAAAGCAGGCTTGTAAAAAGATTACAGTGTTTCCTCACTCACCTTATTCAATGCATCTGGCAACAGGTGACTTCTGGTTCTTCCCCAAAGTCAAAATAAACATGAAAAGAAAATGTTTTGAATACATTTGGGACATTAGGGCAACCATAGCAATGGAACTAGAGACACTTACAAAAAAGTAAGTATCAGCATGCTTTGCAAAGTGCTAAGTATGATGGGTAAGTGTTTAAAACGAGAGGGCGTATGAAGGGATTTCATAGCAATGCATCTTTTAGTGTAGGAAATTGTTTTAAAGATGTAAATTTTTCCTTTTTTTTGTATGTACATAAAGAAAAATGAATTCAATCCTTATGTTACATTTACATAAAATGAATACCTGGTGAGCTGTAGCTTCAAATAGGAAAAGTAAATCAATAAATTTTCTCAGTGGTAATAAAGGAACATTTGGTCGTGCCCTTTGGAAAGGAAGAAAACTTCACTGTAGTGACAAAAGCCCTCCCTGTAAAGGCTAGACAGAATTCAGATTAGTAACAGATCATTGTTTAGCAGAAGATTTCCCTTAAATGTCAAAGTGAACTCCCCCAAATTGATGAAAGGATTCTAGGCCATCTAACTAAGAAGGTACATATCAAAAATTTATAAAAGACCATAACAAATCGATAAGAAAAGAAAAGAAATCCTTTGAATAAAACTCTGCAGTGAAGTTGAAGGACACTCAGCCTTGTTCAAGAGGGGCTTCAGTTGCAGCCTGCACTAAGCTGCCACTACTTGAGGGCTACAAGCAGCATGAAAATGGCACAATGCGATGGACATCTTCGTTGTTTCTAAGATGTTGCTATCACACATTGTGTTGCTATAAACATAGGTACACATATATCACTATGATACAATGTTTTCAGTTCCTTTGGGAAAATTGCCAGTAAGAGGATAGCTGGCTTCAATGGGATTTCTAGTCCTATTCTTTTGAGGAGTCTCCACACTGACCTCCACAATGGTTGTAGCAGTCGACATTCCCACCAGCAGTGGAGAAGTGTTCTTTTCCCCTAAAACCTCTCCAATATTTGTTGTTGGTTGATTTCCTTATGATAGCCATTCTTTCTGGAGTGAGATGGTATCTCAGTGTTGTTTTTATTTGCATTTCACGGATGACTAGTGATGTGGGGCATGTTTTCATATATTTATTTGCTTCTTTAAGCAAATATTCATCTCAGATGCCCATTTCTGAATTGGGTCTTTAAATTTGAGGGCCCTGTTATATCTTAGTTCTTTATATATTCTAGACAGTAGTCCTCTGTCTGACTGCTTATTAGTTAGGATTTTTTCAAAATTTGTGGGTTGTCTTTTCACTCTGCTGACAATTTCTTTTGACTTGCAGAAGCTCCTTAAGAAGAGTTGATACAAGTTGTTCATTCTTTCAAGTGATTCCTGTTTGGATATATATTTGTTCATGAACTCTACCTACTCCTATGTATTCAAGAGTTCCTCCTACTTTCTCTTCCAGGAGATTGAATGTTTCTGTTTTAATGTTTAGATCTTTAATCCATTTTGACTTTAACTTAGTACACGGTTATAGAGCTGGGTCAAGTTTTAGTTTTTGGCATGTAGAAAGCCAGGTTTTCTAGCACCATTTGTTAAAGAGGCTACCTTTCTTCCAGTGAGGTTGTTTAGCCCGTTTGTTGAAGATCAGATGGCTCAGTGTCATTGTAGATGTCTCTGCATCTTCTAATCTATTCCACTGATCCTCAAGCTTATTTTGTTGCCAATACCATGTTGATTTTATCACAGTGGCTTTGTAGTATAATTTCAAGTCAGGAATTGTGATGTCTCCTGCCTTGTCTTGATTAGTCAAGATTGCCTTTGCTATTCTAGGTTGTTTGTGGTTCCAAATAAATTTTAGGAATGATTTCTCTATGTCTGGGAGGTATGTTGGTGGCAGTTTGATAGGGATTGAATTAAATCTGTACAGCAATTTTGGGAGTATGGCCATCTTCAAGATGTTCGTTTTTCCTATCCAGGAGCATGGAATATCTTTCCATTTTCTGAAATCCTCTAAAATCACTTTTCTTAGGGTGTTGTAATTTTCTGTGAAAAGATCTTTGACTTCCTTGGTTAAGTGAATCACAAGGTATTTCATTTTCTGTGGTGCTATTGTAAAAGGTATTGTTTTCCTTTCAGTGTACTTGTTATCTGTGTAGAGGAATGCTATTGACTTTTGAGTATTGATATTGTATCCTGCTATGCTACTGAATTTCCCTATTAGTTCTAGTAGTTTTTTGGTGGAATTTTTGGGTTCTTCCAAGTAAAGTATCATGTCATCTGCAAATAGTGATAATTTAACTTCTTTTTTACCTATTCTTGTTCCCTTTATTTCTCCCTCTTTTCTAATGGCTGTTGCTAAGGATTCCAAGACTATATTGAATAGGAGGGGTGACAGAGGACATCCTTGTCTTGTACCTGATTTAAGAGTTAAAGATTTCAGTTTTTCCCCATTTAGGATTATATGAGCTTTCGGGTTGTCATAGATGGCTTTTAACAAGTTAAGATAGAATCCATGTATTCCAATTTTCTGTAGGACCTTGAACATGAATGAGTGTTGAACTTTGTCAAAGGCTTTCTCTGCATCAATTGAGATGATCATGTGGTTTTTAGGATTCAGTCTATTAATATAGTGTATTACATTTATAGATTTTCTAATATTGAACCATCCTTGCATCCCTGGGGTGACTCCTACCTGGTCATGAGGAATGGTTGAAAACGATGTGGTATTTCTATATAATGGAGTATTACTCAGCTATTAAGAATGATAAGTTTGAAGCATTTATACTGAAGTGGATGCCACTTGAACATATACTCATAAGTGAAATAAAACAGACACACATGTGTAAATATTGTATAGTCTCCCTAATATAAGAAGTGAAAAGCAGAAATACAAATGGAAACATACAACAACAACTAAAATCCATTGAGTCCAATAAGGCAAAGTGAATGGCATATGCTCCAGGATACTAATCAGCTTTTCTTTTGGATGGTTAACAACCTATGTTCACAGATCAAAGTTGGAGGAATAGAAGAGCCACAAGGCCAGCCAACATTTTGGCCCTAGCCTTTCAAGGTCAGCGAAGACTCAGAACATAGGAGAACCTGTACTACAACATTGTGAAAATCAGTTGAGGTCCAAATTTTCTGAACAAGGAGATTATGGAGTCACAGAGGAAAGAGATCAAAGTTCTATAGTGTGCCTGGGGAGAGTCACAAGGAGAGAAAACTTTCTCTGAGGCTCTCACAGAGAGCAAACTAGTCAAGCATTGGCCATGACCCATCCACATAGATGACACAGACAAAGGATCTACAGAATAAGGTACAGGACTACAAGATAAACCCTGAGGGGCCTTCACTGACTTCATAAGAAATATAAAGTGCATGTGTTGGTATATAAGTCTTCCTCTATCTAGGTCTTAACCATCCAGCAGAAAACTAAAAATGTAGTATACATCGTGGGGCCACAATATTAAGTTGAGCTCTAAATGGCTACGGTTGACAACTTCTTCAGATAACTCACTATTGTTGTGGAATGTTTAACTGTGTTGGATTGTGTTGTCGAGTTCAAGCACCTAAGTTAGTTGAATGATAATGGAGTGCCCGTCTCTGACAGGTGTAGAGCAAGGAAGGGGTATAGAATGGAAGAATCATGATGTGTGTGTATGGACAGTACAGTTGGGATAGATAACACTGTGTTTCTACATAATTCTGTGAGGGGCAAGATTTGCATTAATGGTGGTTGGACAGGATATTATGTCGGCTTCTAGTACTATGGACAACCGCTAGGAAAATAACAAGGTAGAAAGTGTTAATCATTGAAGCTTTGATATAATTCAGGTATAAAAATAAGATACGCAAATAGCTACAGTCTCTTAATTTACTGATAAGAGATATACGGTATAATAATTTCTTTAAGTATAATATCATGTATACACCTTTTATGATACCAAAACATTATGAAAAGTTTGCAATGTATTAATTTATGAAATCCATCCTGTCAAGGTATCTTAAAACTGTCTCATTGATATTTGTACTTCAATAAAACAAAAGTAAAATAAAATAAAAAAAAAATGGCACAATGCAGCGAGGCCGTGGGACCAGGGGAAGTACCACACTCTGCTTCCGGGGGTGTAAATCGATGCCCGCATTTCAGAAAGATTTGCTATTCTTTTCCAGTATTAAAGACATGTGCTTTTTCATTCAGGTATTCTATTTAAAGATTTGTACTGATCAGAAATACATGGGCTCAGCCTGGGGGCACACACATATGATCTCCACAGTGAAGGGATCAGGGCAGAAAATCACAAATTTGAACCTAGACCTGGCAGTTTAGTAATTTAGCAAGAAGTTATCTCATGACATAATATGTAAGAAAGAACTGAGGATGTAGCTGATTGTGAAGACTCCGAGTCAAATTCTCAGTCCTACAAAAATCACAGCAAACAACGCGTTGAGAGGAAGAGACAGGAATTTCACAATCCATCAGTGCTCCCAATATGACACTATATTTAATGGAAATGGGTCTAGGAATATTACATAGAGTGAAAGCAGCAAATACAGAATAATATAAATTGTACCATTGAATTCATGGTGTTCAAAAGCAAAGAAAGCAAAATTTGAACTGAATAGGAATAGGAATATTGGGCATTTGCAGTCAAAGGAAAAGAGAAGGGAAGTATTAGAGAGGGACATAAAAGGACCTTTTGCATGGTGCTGTATTAGTTATCAGTTGTTCTACTGAAATACCTTAGTATCTTAAAAAAGAAATACCTATTACACTAGTTTCCATGGGTCAGGGCTCTGACACAGTGTAGCTGTGTTCCTCTGGCTCAGTGTCTTCCCGTGAGATTGAAGCATCTGAGTTAGGATGGCAGGCACCTCACATCTTACAGAAGATAAAAGTCTCGCCTTTTTAGAAAGTGGCCTTCAAGAGCGTTGTCCAGTGTCTTGACCTTCGTGTAGTCTGTATGGGTGATTGCTCCATGCCATTGGCTGGGCAGGATTTTCATGCTTTGTACACTTTTCCATGTATCATTTCCAATTAAGTACTTACTTTAAAAACATTAACAATTTTAAGTAAGAAGACACATAGTATTAGTCATTTATTTCGATTCATGGGACAGAATCGAAATGTATCCAGTTACAAAGAATTTCTCCTTATCCATCCAGCAATAGCTGCGATTGTTTTTAGAGAGTTTGTAAAAGTTTTAAAGAATCCTACATAAAACAAGTAAATCCATCAGTGCTGAGAATAGAATAAATTAAATTGAACTGATCTTTTCTTTGATAAACAATTGTTCTTAAAACCCTTATTCAATTTTCTTTGAATGATTTGTAATACTGTATGAACAAGTGATAGTCAAGAAAAAATTTCAAGTTTCACATTTTCCACATGTGACATTTTCCATAAGAATATGGTAACTTCTTAATAATTTACCTTAATTTTCTATAATCTAAAATGAAAATATTTTCTGTCTACATTTTATGGAAATTGCTGCTATTGATTTAAGTGGAAAAATTACTTTGGGGTACCTACATAGGAAGAAAACAAACACTTAATTTAGCATGATGTATTTATTTCTTTATTAGCATAATAAATTTTAAATGGCACTTTTAACTGACATCTAAATAGTGCACATGACATTAACAGAGATTCAATTATTACCTTTGTATTAGTCATGCAATACCAATGTAATTTTCATGGATAAGAGAGAAGCGTCTTACCCTGGAATTCCATGGTACTCATTTCTGGAGAAAGCTGACAAATGGCACAACAAGTGACCCTGCCTTTCATGATGGTAAAGAGCTTAGATGAGCATGGTACGAACACTTCTGTCACTTTCTCTCAGGTGAGGGACCTTAGAGGGACAGATCAGGGTTAGAAGTACTGACACAAAAATGTATTTCTTTTTTTTTTATAATGGTTTAATATAAGTGTAAAGCATTAAACACCAAGTCTGAAGAAAATACATTCAAATCGTGTGATCTAATTTGATTTCAACTTTTTTTTTCAGTATTTTAAGGAAGGGTTTACAGGGTGTTCAGGGTCTCACTACTAGATAGGACTCGTAGTGATTCTCCTGTTTACAGCCACCCAAGAGCTGGAATTACAGGCATGCACCACCATGCCCAGTCTCAATTGCTGTGTCAGCATGCCTCTGGGGTGGGGCTGGAATGGTAGGTCCAGGGATCGAACCGCTAGCCCCTGTGCCTGCTTGCAGGCATTTTAATCTGATGAGATAATTTGATTTTTAGAAGTATGCATTGTGCTGCCCCAATTTTAAGGATGATTTTGCATTCATAAAGACAATGATGTCAGTTATTGAACTATCCTGTCTCTCATTGCTGAATGCATTTTCCCTTCTGTAACTGCTGAAAATGTGATGACATAACAATTATACAATCATCTGTCTCCTGAAAGCTTCCTCTAGTTACGGGCACAAGAAAGGACCGGGAGGCTGGGTTTGCTCTGCCCTCTTCAGTTGTTGGTCCTGGTACTGTGACCCCAGCAGCATCACTTCACTCTGCCCAAGAAGTGGGTTCCAGTGCCTACATTCTGCATCCTCCATGTCCCTCTGAGCTACAAGGATGCTCCTGGATCACAGGTTTAAATTTCAGCTCTGAGAGCCCTCTCCCCACATCCATGCATTCTCTCCCAGGCACAGAGGTGGTGGCTGTCCCCAGCAGACATCGTCTTGAAACCCTAAAGTTCTTTAGCTTCTCTAGTTCTACTTGCTTACAATCAAATACTTACTCATTTATATTGATTTCTCTTTGTTGAAATATCAGGTATAATTTCTGTTGTCTTAATTGGACTTCTACTGATAAGTGAGCAATAATTCCTAATCATATAATTATTACAAAATATATTTTCACATATCTTAGTCTACCATGTTTTTTATTTTTATGTTTTCTGGCCAGCTCAGCCTGCCTTGAGGCCAGGGCTGGCTCAGCATGTGATGCCAGGGATCAAACTGCGGTACCCTGCACCTGTCTAAGCTTTCCTAAGCAGGTACTTTATACCACTGAGCTATCTCTCTGGCTCCTACCATTATTTTTAGAAGAGTAACTTTTTATTTGGAAATAAATCAATTGGTTAAGAAAGAAATTTGCTGATTATCATTTAGACATTTAAAAGTTTAAATATGATTACTATTCAATCCTGCAATTGTTTGAAAAAAATTGTAAGAGGTCATGTTTATTGGAAAGAATACAATTTAGCTAAAACTATTAATATTCATATTTCTAAGAAGTTATATTATCTTATAAATGCTTGTCTGTAAATAGCCTATGCTTTTAATATAAATTGATTTTTGTTTGTTTTTGTTTGTTTGGTTTGTTTTTTTGGCAGAACCAGGCACTGAACATAGGCCTTGAGCTTGCCAGGGAAGTGTTTATTCCACTGAGCCATCACCCAGCCCCTTAACATAAATTAAATGAAAAATTAGTTGATTAATTGCTATAGACAAAACTAAAGTGTATTAAAGATTTCTTTTCAGTGATGACCAAAAAGACTGCTGAGTTTTTTTATCAAACTTTTTATCTCTTCATGAAAGTTTACCAACCTAAATATGACCCTAGGTTGGACATTATTTTAAAAATAACAACCAGGCATTGTGGGGAACGCCTGTAATCCCAGAACTTGGGAGGTTGAGACAGGAGAACCACTGGAGTTTGCGACCAGCCTGAGGGCTACAAAGTGAGCCTGGGCTTCCAAGTGAGACCCTGTTTCAAAAAAAAAAATACACACACACACACACACACACACACACACACACACACACACAGAGAGAGAGAGAGAGAGAGAGGTGAGTTTTATCAAGATAGTTAATTTTATTAATTATCAGTCTAACCTGCGCTTCTGAGTGAGACCCTGTCTCAAACACACACACACACACACACACACACACATGCACACACACACAATGTGTATTTTATCAAGATAATTAATTTTAAGTAATTGTAGTGATTACTGTATTATGGTACATAAACATTTTTGGTGAGTCAATAATTACTGTTGAAGGTATTTTTGTCACAAAGTTCCAGAGATGCTGGTAAGTACATACATAAAATTTAACTAAAATTAATTTCAATGTATAGCTTGAAATATTTCATTTATGATATTTGGTTGTGTATTCATTTTTAATTTCATTAAAAATAGCAAGTTTTAAAATAAAAAAAAATTAATGAAAAAATGTATGCTATTGAACTGGAACTTTAAAATAAATTTTAATAGTTATTAGGCAATGTGTTAATATAGGGATTCTTGAAAAGATTCTGATATTTTTAGTTACAAAACTACTCCATTGAAAGCATATTGACATATAAAATTAGTCACTTAACTATGAATGACAGATATAAAAGGTACTAAGATATAAACTACTATAAAATAAGTTATAAATTATTTGAGAAAAATAATGATTAAAAAGCTATTTGTGTAGCATATGGATTGAATTTTTCTAATTTTGAAAATTTGAAATATGTTAAACTGCTATAATTGGAAAGAGTGTTCTTCAGTGAACACTTCTGATTTTATTATTCCGCTGCAGCTGCTTTCTAAATTTTCTAGTAATTTTTAATTGCCAAATTTATTATATGATCTCAGAAGAGGATGGGCTGCAATTTTAGTCTATAGAATTAGTGTCTTTACCAACTACTGGGAAAGACAAGAACTGAACTGTCTACGTGGACATCATGTGATCATTGTCACAAATAAAATTCCATGGCAAGTGTAAGGAAAATGTACTATGTGCTGCGTGGGGTAACTATCATAACAGATTATGAAGAAATTTTGCATTAGATATCTGGAAAAATATAACTTCTCCATTAACTGATTTATTTTACCTTAGAATACCAGAAGGTGTGGTATAAGAAAGAATGTATGGAAGGTCCATTGAGGTGAGCTGTCTTTTAGACTAACAAAAGTATAGATTACAAAGCAGTAGACATTTTGTGCAGGATAAATGGCTGTTCCCTTTCTCTCACGCCCAGGCATAGAGATAGAACATGCAGTTGTGATACACTGTAGGAAAAGACAGAGTTCATCTTATTTTTGCTGATATGCTAGGTCTCTATACACCAAACCTGTGTGCATATTGTCAATGTTGAGAAAATTGCTTGAATTAATGCTTTTTTGCTACCCAGAACCAATGACTTCCTTTCAAGCATTAATGTATTTAAAAGCACATAAAACAGGATAAAGACCTGAGGTCAAAGCATCAAGTTCATATTGAATTCATCCACCTACTTATGCAATCAAAGAGACTTGCTCACTGTGGCTGTATACTACCTTATAGTAAGAAACTCTCTTCAGTTACAGAAATGTCAATTGCATTATTACTACAGATTTTCTTCTTTGTTTTACAAATGCACAGCTCCCTAATGGGTAAATCAGACTGAAGCCCATATCTGGGTTTGTGGTAATGATCAGCCTACCAAGACGCAGAAAGCTGATCTGAGGCTGAATATTCCTTCACAATGACAGCCTTGCATAGCAGAGGTCCTGATTTAGACTGGAAAGATCATCTGCAAAAAATATGCCTCTCATCCTTTCTTTCCTTATGAAATTTTGAAGGCACAGGTTGAAAGATACTGACTTATTGCCTCATGAATTCATTTGAGGTGGCATATATTGAAATTGAAAGCACTATTACACAAGTAGCTCATTGAACACAATGATAAGAAGCCTATTACTTAACTGGGCTGAACACCTGTCAAGAATTGCTCTTGAAATCATCTTGGAATTGCACACTTGTGCTGTACCCCAAGGAATACAAACTTATTCTTTATAAGAGGAAGTACTAAGTGATGGTCCAAAGCCATATGTCCACTTTCCATTCCCCTGTAGAGAGAACTTCAATGCCATTTGAAAATTAAGAAGTGGGCATTATGACTTACACAAGATAGGTGTGTCTTTTTGACAAATTTTTGCTGGAATGAGCCACATTCGAAAATTGAATCAGTCAGTGTAGATTATTAAACACTGCTGTGAATGATCCCTGACAGTTCATTGGCCTTAAGGAACAATTATTTTTACTTTTTGCTCATTCTATGTGTTCATTTTAGGTTAGGAGTATTTCTTCCCTCTGTACCCTTCTCCTCTCCAACTTTGAACAGAGTACAAAACAATAGCCTCTTTAAAGGACACTGCCATTGCACTGACAGGGAAAAATGAAAGACCGCAGACATAGTTTTCACAACTTGTGCTTAGCAGCAACGCATCTCACTTCTGCTGTTACTCTGTTGATCACAATACCAATGATGCCCTGATCATGGGCCCTTTATACATGCACAGAATTACCAAAGATTAAAGCTCACAGATTCTGTAATCTCAGCACCTGGCAAGCTGAAGCAGGAGGATTGCTGTAAGTTTGAAGTCAGCCTGTGAGCCCAGGCCAGCTTGAACTGCATAGCAACATCCTGTTTCAAACAGATATTTTCAAAAGGCTGACTGACTTCCAGGGGGTGATTCATGTTACTCCTTGCTGTCAGGAGTCTCTTGCTGCCAGATGCTGTAGGTAACACTGACGTAAGATAGCAAGATTAGTGCTGTTCTGTGAACTTTCATAAAAACTCATTTTATGCTTATAATGACAATCCGAGTTACCCTTGGAAGTGCACACATCATAGTTTTAGAAGCACTGTAACTAATTAGCCATCACCTCTGACCCTTCTCATAGCTCCATTGGTTTGACTTTCGTTGATTTCTATTATTCCAGAATTTTATATTTTTTTCTTCTCTTTGAAGAACTCAGCAAACTTCCATACCATCAAACTCTGACCAATAAAGAAAAATGGATACCAAACGTTTCACTTAATACCACTGTTCTTATTAATCTGTTGTCCTTTACCTCTTTAGTAGAAGGAGTAGGCCCTTCTGAGAACCAAAGGAGTTTAATGGTTTTCTGATGATAAAATAATCGTTCTCCTGCATCAACTTCTTGACTCTTTTAATTTCCTGCAAAGAGAATCTCATTTATTTTAGAGGACCAGATTTTTAGATTCCTTAAGCCAGATTAGGGATTCATAGGTTTATACAGTGTGAAATCTTTTTTAAAGATCACTTTTCTGAGGGCTAGCAAGACAGCTCAATGGACTAAGTGCCTTCTTTGGCAAGTGCAGGGACCAAGGTTCAATCTCTGATTGCCCCACCCCTGGGGTTCACTGAGCTGGGAAACCAAGTCCAGGCCTGGTGATCACACCCATAATTCCAGTCCTGAACAGACTGAAAGCAGAAGGATCACTGAGTCCAAGCTGCATAGTGAGACCTGGTACCAAATACATAAAATGAAAAAAAAAATCACTGCTGCAAAGTAATTACACATAAAAATTTATAAACTTGCATGCTGAAATATAGGAAAGTCTCCCATATAAAGAGTTCCAGTGAATTTCAGATGTCAGTTTGCTTACTGTCTGCACTTCATGGAAATACTTTGAAATGCTTAATTTTATATCACATTAATGCCCTAATCAAATGAAGTCTATTAATGCTGATAATTAAAAATGTATTAGAAAAATATAGCATTGAGTATGGTCCATCAGGTACAAATTTGCAAAATTAACTCTGAAAAATGCTCTGTTTTTCAGGCTATATTCTCTGGGCTTCTAACCCAGTGATACCAGCTTGTTCATTGTCCAGAGGCTGCACAATTGCAGGCTTTGAGCCTCTGAGAATAGTGGAATCAAATGCTGCCTCACTATAACCACAGGAAAAGAGTCAGAGGCACACTGGAGTTCTTGTAGGGTTAGGTCAGCTAGCATGGTGTGTGCTGCAAGACTCACTGCTTGGAAATTAATACAGTCTTCACCATCTTTAGCAATAACCAAAACCAAAAAGTCTCCTGTGGATATGATGGAGGAAAATTTCTGGTGGGTTCTCTAAAAGGGCGACAGCTGTTACTAGAAGCAAAATATAATTTGGTATTCTCCACATCTCTTAATACAGTTTTTGGATGGTCAGGTTTGTTATTCGTTGGGCCTTAAATTTCTGGCCAGGTGTAGTGCTAAGCTTACCCAGCACAAAACCCCTCCATCTATGTGACATGTCAAGCATCATGCCTAGTTTTTAAAACAATGCTTTTAACAAAACTATCCCTTTCTTCAGGCATTGATGGATAACTATTTATAACTATTAAGCATTCCCCCATATAGACACCCATTATTTTGACTAGTACAAGAATTATTTCTTTTATTTTTTGTTCTTTGTTAATTATACAAAATTAATAACTTTCTAGCCAGACTTTGTAACCAAGTGTAGCTTAGAGCAAGCCCTGCTTCTGACAGCAGTCATGTAAGCAACATGTGTAAGTCAAACACACATTGCATTTCAAGGAATTGTTTTGTACCTCAATGGGATCTCACTTCTGTTTTTATAAAATGCTCAGATAAGCTCAGCAGAATAAGCACTTGCCTGGCAAGCACAAGGGCCTGAGTTCAATTCCCAGTTCCACCAATAAAATAAAATAAAATAAAATGAAAATAAAATGAAATAAAATAAAATGCTCAGACAGTATTGCATAATGATTACATCTTTGAAGCAAAGATAATTTTTTCCAAACTTCACATTGCCATATGTCAAGTGTATGATTTGCATTTACTCATGTAATTTGACTCAGCCTAGCACTTTATCAGCAAGGTATAGTACTTAGTATTTATCCCTTGGAGTAGACGGTCAACAAATTTTTACTATTATGACTGATATGTTTTTCATTTAATTTGCTATATTCTTAAATTTATATTTTATTTTTCATTGACAAAGTACATTTCAGAATGTTATGTGGTAAAGTGTGGAATAATTAAGCTAATCAACATCTCTGTCATTTCACACATTAGTTTTTATGATAAGGCTATTAGAAATTTATTCTTCTCTAAGATCTTTGATATATCCCCTAGATCGACTATAATGTGCAGGAGATCTTAAAATGAATTCCTGCTGTCAAACTAACTGTAGCATGTGACACACTGTTACCCACCTTCTGCCTCACTACCCTGTCCTCCACCTACAGGAACCACTGTTTTACTCTTCTTATCTGAGTACCAAGTTTGACAAGTCCACATTGCAGTGAGAATATTTAGTGTTTATTTTTCTTTGTCTGGCTTATTGGACCGAACAGGACACACTCCAGGTCACTACAATTACAAGTCCCATGATTCACTTCTTTTCTAAGACCAAAGGTTTTTCCCTCCTGCAGACTTCTCATTTTCCTTACCAGTCCGTGTGTGTTGATGGGCACTCAGATTGATTTCCTATTTTGGCTATTGTGAATAATGGCTCAAGATTCATTGAAATGCACTTAGCTTCTCGACATTCTGAACTCCAACCCTTCAGATATGTACAGAGAAGTACAGTTGCTGCACCATGTAGTAGGCAGCAAAGGGCTGTCCTTGTGTTAAATATTTGAGGAACTTCCATAATGTGTTCCCTAGTAGTTTTCTTTGCCCATTCCCATTGCTAGTATGTAAGGGCCCCTTTACTTTTTGTCCTTTCCATACTTACTATGTTCATCTTTTGGATATTAGCCCCTCCAATTGGTATAAGGCAATAATCATTACTTTTTATTTATTTTATTTTAATTTTTTGCATTTAGTACAGGGGATACAAGATCTGCAGGGTCAAGCTACATCCATTGGACTCATATTGATTGTCCTATTTTCAGCCTCCCAAGTGCTGGGATTATAGGTGGCACCACCATGCCCAGTCCCCTTTACCTTCTCAGTGCACCCCGGGGGCAGGGGCTGGCAAGGCAAGCTGGGGATCAAACTCCTGCCACTGCACTCTGCCTAAGGAGACACTGCATCATTATTTTGTATATACATGGTGGCTATTTCTTTATCTTCTTTTGGAAGAAATATGTTCAGGTTTTTTGTCCAGTTCTAAATTTGAGCTACTACTTTTCTTGTTATAGAGCTGCTTTCTTTCTGTGTATAGTTTGATACTTGCCCCTTATCAGATGTAAGATTTGTAAAAATTTTCCCCATCTGCAGATTTTCTTGTCATTGTAGTGATGGTTATTTGGGTGTGTAAAATCTTTACAGTCGTAAGACCTAAACAAACAAAGAATATTAAACGCTGTAAGAGAGGAGTGCCAAATCATTTCTAAGGGCATATTCTCTAAAGGAACAACAGATATATCAACAGAAGTATTACAAACCAAGACAGCTTGAAATGATGTATTTCTTTTTCAAAATTATCTTTTACTTATTTTTGTTTTCCTTTTGTATTTTAGGAAAGTATAGGGTATTCAGAGTCTCACTATTAGATCGCACTCATAGTGATCTACCTTTTTGCAGCCTCCCAAGAGCTGAGATTACAGGCGAGTGCCACTATGCCAGTCTCAGTTGCTATCTCAGAGCGCCCCAGGGGCAAGGCCAGCACTCTTTTATTTATTTTCAATACAGGACCTCAGTATGGAGTTCAGACTCATGGTGATCCTCTTGTTTCAGCCTTCTCCCCTCTAGAATTACAGGCGTTCATTACTCTATTGGCTCCAGGGCTGGCAATGCCTGTGATACCGCAGATTGAACTTGGGACCTTGTTCTTGCCAGATAGGTGCTAAGGCCACTGAACTATCTCAGCAGCCCTGAAATAATGAATTTCAAAACAGAAAAACGAAATAATTGCCAACCCTAACTACTATATTCTCAGAAGTTATTTTCAAAGTTAAAAGAAAGATGATGACCTTCCACAATAAGTACAAAGAGAAGAACCTCACGGTCACCGTGCCAGCAATGCACAAGACACTGAAGGCAATTCTAAACACAGATGAAGAAGACAACAACAGAAATTATAAAACAAAAGGAAAGCTCTTTTGGGGAGAATAGGCAGATAAATAAAGCAGAAACAGTAATAAACTAAACACTAGTAAAATGATACAATTACAGGTATTAGTAAACATCTTTTAATATTTTAATGCAAATTACTTTAACTCTCCAACTAAAAGACATAGATTGGAATATTGGATAAATAAATTAGACATTCTTAAGTTGCTTGTAACAGACACAACTCATCTACAAAGACATTGCATAAAATCAAAAGAATGGGAAATGATATTCCAAGCAACTGGAGCTGACAGCAAGCGGAAAGAACTATACTCATGCCTTACAAGGTAGACTTTGAAATAAAATTGGTCAGCAGAGTAACAGCAAGTCACTGCATATTGGCAAAGAAAAACAAAATCAAGAAAACACAATAAGACATATTCAATTGATTCAAATGTCAATGCACACAATTTTATAAAACACAGTGACATAAAAAAGACAGAAAACCCCAATACAATTATAGCATGGAACTTCAATACAAGTCTTTCATGAACAGACAGGTCAGCTAGATGGTTCCCCAAAACACAACAAAGGAACATTGGAATTAATCTATACTTTAGGTCAAATCAATTGAGCACATATCTACATAGTTTTATATCCAAGAAAAAAAAAATCTCATAGAGCTTTTCCCAAAGTAAACCATTTTATAGGCCATGAAATAGATCCACGGTGCTGTACATACAAAAAACCTGAAATACTCTCACTCATCCTATCAGATCACAGTGGAAAGAAAATAGAAATGAGCAACAAAGGAAACTACAGAAATCACATAGATATGTGCAGAATAAATCATCAAGTAGTGGGACACAGAAGAACTCGAGGGAGAAATTTAAAATTCCAGCAATCAATTAATCATAGAAACATAATATACTAGAATAAGAGCAGTTCTAGGACAGAACTCGCGATGAGAAAGCCTACACACCAATTTGGTCAGACTGAATGATGCCTGGAGCGATGGATGGACCATGAGGACACTTTATGCACCAGCGGATTACTCCACTTTTGTTCTTTCTTTGAGTAGTGCTATTTCTAAGTACTTAATTTTTGAAACCATTGTGAATTGAATTGCTTTTATCATTTTCTGTTTCACTCAGATCATTACTGGTGTAGAAGAACAATATTGATTTCTGTGTGTTGAATTTTTATCTTGCTACTTCACTGAATTTGACTACCTGAAAGATTTTCTTTTTGTGATTTCAATGTAAAGATTTTCATCATCTCCAAATATGGATACATTTTTCTCTTCTTGTTCCTATCCTCTTAATTCTTTTGTCTTCATGATTTCTGTGGTAAGGTCCAAGTTCTAAACTGAACAGAAACAATAGAAGTGGAAACCCTGGTCTTATTTCTGATTTTTAAAAAAAAATTCTAGTTTTTCTCTATTGTGTGTTGTCTGTGTTTGTCCTTTATGGTTTTTATCACTCTGAAATAAAATCTCTCCAGAAATTTTCATTAAGGTTTCTAAATATGAATAAAAGATTTTTCTGTGTTTACTTCGATCAGATAAATTTTATCATTGATCTCATTTTTATGGAATATTACATTTACTGATTCATGCATGTTGGACAGTTTGTATATCTCCAGTATGAAGCCAACTTATTCACAGTGCATGATGTGTTTCACATGTGGTAGAATTCTGTTTGGATCTTTCTTTCTTTCTTTCTTTCTTTCTTTCTTTCTTTCTTTCTTTCTTTCTTTCTTTCTTGCTTGCTTGCTTGCTTGCTTGCTTGCTTGCTTGCTTGCTTGCTTGCTTGCT